>JASANA010008932.1:0-12752 GCA_030248095.1 Ptycholaimellus sp. GST1_10
TTTAACGCCGCTCCCTTCGTCAGCTGTTTAGCAGGCACCACACACACATCTTTCCACTCCCTCCCCCCCGCCCCAGACCTCTCTCAGTCCCTCCAAGCCTCGCCCTTGCCGGCACCGAGGAGGCAGTAAGCAAAAAGAGCAGTCCGCCCTTCCGACTCCATGCTGCTTGCGTCAATGCGTCTTTCGTCTCTCACCCAGTCCCACAACCAATGCTGTTGATGCGGATGAGGAGATGACGCACTACTACGGACACCGGCCGAGCAGCTATCTTTCAGAGCCCCCGCTCCCATACTGGACCTCTTTCGATCCCTACCATCGAAAGGTCCTACAAGCGATGAAATGATGACGAATAAGAAATGATGACGAATGCGCTCAGCATCTAAATCATTGGCTTTGAAATGAAAAGCGCTGAAGTAGGGAATGTTGGTGTTTTAGTATCGAGGATGTGGGATGCACGCTCGGCGCGGAGTGATGCTGCTGACGCCGGTGATGCTCTTCATCTCCCTCATGGGCTTCGTCCTGGCCATCCTCGCTTGCGTCTTCGCCGACGGCGCCCTCAGAAGCCTTGCCGTCCTTCACATCACCGTTCACCCCCCTCCGACACTCCATTGCTGTCCTTGGGTGCCTAGAGACGGTGCAGAGAGCCTACGAGAGGGACGGGGTTCGAACGGTGCGGGTGTGGCGGGTGCTGTGGGGTCTAGAGGGGCTGGGCAGTCTGCTCCACATCGTCTGCCTCCTCATGGCCTTCGTAGGCGCTAAGCGGGAGGCCGCCGAGATGCTAGTACATCCCTCTTCCGTCCATCCCTCTTCCATCCACCCCTCTTCCATCCATCCCTCTTCCATCCACCCCTCTTCCATCCATCCCTCTTCCATCCACCCCTCTTCCATTCATCCCTCTTCCATCCACCCCTCTTCCATTCATCCAGCCCTGAGGAGGGACATGGATGATGTTTGAGCTGGCAGAGGCAGTGTTCATGGCAGTGTTCCTGGGCATCCTGCTCTTCGCGGCAGTGGCACTGCTGCTTCTCTTCCTCACCATCATTCCCGCCTCTCTTTGGTCGCGCATCTCCTAAGAGCTTTTGAAGAAGCATGGAAGAGGGAGCAGGTGGTCGGGACTGTTGGTGTTCGGGGTTCTGGCGGCCAGCCTTTGCTACGTCTTTCACCTCACCTGGGCCTATCGATATGCGCGCGACAAAGCCGCCGCCTCTCAAAAGGTCTGAAGAAGCATGGAAGAGGGAGCAGGTGGTCGGGACTGTTGGTGTTCGGGGTTCTGGCGGCCAGCCTTTGCTACGTCTTTCACCTCACCTGGGCCTATCGATATGCGCGCGACAAAGCCGCCGCTCTCAAAAGGTCTGAAGAAGCATGGAAGAGGGAGCAGGTGGTCGGGACTGTTGGTGTTCGGGGTTCTGGCGGCCAGCCTTTGCTACGTCTTTCACCTCACCTGGGCCTATCATACGGCGCGCGACAAAGCCGCCGCTCTCAAAAGGTCTGAAGAAGCATGGAAGAGGGAGCAGGTGGTCGGGACTGTTGGTGTTCGGGGTTCTGGCGGCCAGCCTTTGCTACGTCTTTCACCTCACCTGGGCCTATCGATATGCGCGCGACAAAGCCGCCGCTCTCAAAAGGTCTGAAGAAGCATGGAAGAGGGAGCAGGTGGTCGGGACTGTTGGTGTTCGGGGTTCTGGCGGCCAGCCTTTGCTACGTCTTTCACCTCACCTGGGCCTATCGATATGCGCGCGACAAAGCCGCCGCTCTCAAAAGGTCTGAAGAAGCATGGAAGAGGGAGCAGGTGGTCGGGACTGTTGGTGTTCGGGGTTCTGGCGGCCAGCCTTTGCTACGTCTTTCACCTCACCTGGGCCTATCGATATGCGCGCGACAAAGCCGCCGCTCTCAAAAGGTCTGAAGAAGCATGGAAGAGGGAGCAGGTGGTCGGGACTGTTGGTGTTCGGGGTTCTGGCGGCCAGCCTTTGCTACGTCTTTCACCTCACCTGGGCCTATCGATATGCGCGCGACAAAGCCGCCGCTCTCAAAAGGTCTGAAGAAGCATGGAAGAGGGAGCAGGTGGTCGGGACTGTTGGTGTTCGGGGTTCTGGCGGCCAGCCTTTGCTACGTCTTTCACCTCACCTGGGCCTATCGATATGCGCGCGACAAAGCCGCCGCTCTCAAAAGGTCTGAAGAAGCATGGAAGAGGGAGCAGGTGGTCGGGACTGTTGGTGTTCGGGGTTCTGGCGGCCAGCCTTTGCTACGTCTTTCACCTCACCTGGGCCTATCGATATGCGCGCGACAAAGCCGCCGCTCTCAAAAGGTCTGAAGAAGCATGGAAGAGGGAGCAGGTGGTCGGGACTGTTGGTGTTCGGGGTTCTGGCGGCCAGCCTTTGCTACGTCTTTCACCTCACCTGGGCCTATCGATATGCGCGCGACAAAGCCGCCGCTCTCAAAAGGTCTGAAGAAGCATGGAAGAGGGAGCAGGTGGTCGGGACTGTTGGTGTTCGGGGTTCTGGCGGCCAGCCTTTGCTACGTCTTTCACCTCACCTGGGCCTATCGATATGCGCGCGACAAAGCCGCCGCTCTCAAAAGGTCTGAAGAAGCATGGAAGAGGGAGCAGGTGGTCGGGACTGTTGGTGTTCGGGGTTCTGGCGGCCAGCCTTTGCTACGTCTTTCACCTCACCTGGGCCTATCGATATGCGCGCGACAAAGCCGCCGCTCTCAAAAGGTCTGAAGAAGCATGGAAGAGGGAGCAGGTGGTCGGGACTGTTGGTGTTCGGGGTTCTGGCGGCCAGCCTTTGCTACGTCTTTCACCTCACCTGGGCCTATCGATATGCGCGCGACAAAGCCGCCGCTCTCAAAAGGTCATGCCAGAGCATTGCCACTTGCCAGCGACCAAAAAACGCAGACAATTACAGCTAATGTCTGATATTGGCCAATTGAACAAGCATACTGACTGAAATTTTTACATTGGGATATATTTGGAAATAAGAGTTGCCAAAAATGGCTTTTGTGAATTATTTCTTAGCTTTTGAATGGGAAAAATGTATGACTGTGATTACAGAGCACAGCCTGGAAAAGCGGTGCGTTTTCGAGCAGGACGACAGTCCTACATTCCCGAGTATTGATTTTGTTCTGGCACCCTTAACTTGTGCCCCTTCTTTTGGACCAAACCTGTGCTCTTTCAATTTTAAGTGTAGTCGGGGACCATCAAATATCAAAAATTACAAAGCATAAATAAAACATGATAGCTTTCAACATCGTGTCTGTGGAGTGCATTACTTCAAGCATTGTCGAACGCTTTATACTCACCTAAAAAGCTTGTAAGTTATAGCGTAACATTGATTACAACGGATGAACAGGTTTCAAAGTATCACTTTCTCTATTCAGTTTTCTGTTTCAAAGAATAACTATGGATACTTTCTTCATTTACTTTCAGTGGTTAACAATGTTTTTATTGCTTCAATTTTGAGCTTTATCTGCACGAACACCCTAAGAGTAAGGTTGTACAAATCTTAAACAAAATTTCATGATAAGAGTTGCAAATTTAATTTCATCACCAGGGCCCAAGCGTTTTTTTTGACATTTGCATGATATTATATGTCAAATCGATTTCATCACATTGAAAAGCAAGCTATTTTAAGTGCAAGCCTTCAAAAAATAAAAAAAATACCAAGGGAAGACATTGAATGGAAGATTCACAATTTGAACGTTTGGCACCAAAGTCAAGCTATATGCTGAATGCAAGTCTATATGCTGAAATAAATAATACCAAAAAAATTATATTGATCTACAATTCATTAACTATCCTCATCCTCACTATCATTCTCTCAATCCATATTCTCCTCATCATCATCCTCTATGCTCAAGCTTCTATCGAAGCAGACTTGAAAGGAGAAGTGGGGAATGTCGGGAGCAGTAAAATGCAGGCAATGTTTCTGGCTGTCCTGCTGTGGCCAGGAGTGTGGCTGAAGTCGCAGTCTGCTGTGGCGCTGCAGGAAGGCTTCCAGCCAGCGATCCAGGGCAGGCCGATCGCTCAGCTCCCCCTCCTCCAGGCCCTCCCCCTCCAGTGCTTCAGTGTTGATGATGAGGCGCTCCAGAGTCCAGCGGAGGCTCCGCTCAGCCGCCAGGCAAGCCAGCAGGATGGACTCCACGGCCTCGTGGCAGACTGAACCGCCCGCTGCGTACTCCTCCAGTCCTGCGCATCGCTGCATCAGCTCCAGGATGAAGTCCTGCTCCCTCTGCTCGTCGGTCATGAAGCAGTCTTCCAGGACGCCTGTCAATATTCCAGCAATCCAGCATCACTATTTGCGAATGGTCTAGGAGCACTCGATTGGGAAAAACTTTGGTGACAAAATTTTTGATATTCCGCTGCTAAATTTTGCTGGAGCTGGCCGGAGTTGTAAGCATGGAACAAGAAGATTATTAATGATTTATAACGTTTTATAATCATTTATAATCTGGAAGGAAACGCATTATAATATTACAATGGGGGTGTGTGACGGGTTGAAAAGTAGTCTTCAGAAGCCAAAGCCGTTTTTGCTCAGTTCAATGGATTTCAATGCGGTTTTTTGCTGTAAAATCGCGAAGAGCTTGATCATTCACCAAAAAAACGTACAGCTTCATTGGACTGACTGGAAACAAGTATAATGGCGCAAAGCGCAATAGGTGACCGCAAAGCAATAGGCTGAACTAAATAATTACATGTTTGAAAGTGTGTTGCTCAAAAAGGCATGTCTGTGGTTTTTCAACCAAATTTGAAAGTAAGCTCAGATTTGGAATCATTATATATGAATTGTCTTCTGCTCAAATCTAAGCAGTTGAGCTGGTACAGAGCAAATATACAATTTGCTGGAAAAAAGTTCCTACTCAAAAAAGTAATGTTTCAACTGTTTGAAAACCACTTCCACCCTGCCAGATTTGTAACGGCAAAAATTACCTTTCCAGAAAAAAAAGCTCGTCAAAATTCCGTTGAGAATTCGCTCGGCCCCGGCCATTGCAGATGAAAATAAATATATATATATAAATATATATATATACACAGACAAAAAGTTGGTCATATGTATAGACCGCGAAGCGGGCCCTTCGGGCCCGCTTCGCGGTCAAAAACTTTTTCAATAAGCTTCGGCGCCGCGATTTTATTTTCTCCAACAAAAATATTTGGTCGAATTTTTTTTTCTTTATTTTCCAATGAAAACCTGTTTACCGAACTGAACCCAAAAAAAATTATAGAATTTTTTTCTTAAAATGTTCAGTAACTATTATGTTTATGGGTCAAATTTGGGGCGTACATATCAAAAATCGGGGTCTCACATGCGTCAAAAATTTTAAAACCATGTAAATAGGGCTAAAACCTCCAAAAATATCCAAAAATGGCCATTTTAGTCAGTTTTTGGGCTGCGAGGAACACAGCGGATCGATTTTGCTACCTTTTTCTGGCTAAATATTTTGCTTTTAGCTATATACAGCTACTGTTGATGGGAGAAAATGGGAGAAGGCGTCCCCGATTTTTCGTGATTTTTTTATACTTTTCCCTACGTGTAAAACTTTGAGAATTTTTTCTGAAAATTTTTCATCAAAAGTGAAAAAACGGCTTAAGGGCGCAAATTTACATTGATGGTCCCTAACCACATAAAAATAATTGAAACAATCTGAGGGGGGTCGCATTCTCTTGATTCTCCCTTTAAGCAAGTTCGATCTTCATACATGTTGTAAGGGTAGCTGTAATCGAAGACAGGTATTTTTATCCTAAAGTGAGCCTCATAGAATATTTTGCATGTAATCTATTTTTCCTATACATAGATAGCGAACCGTCGGCGATGCAAAATTTCTTGAGGGTGTTGGGAAGGCCTGCTATGGGCATCCGGGCCTCATCCCAGTCCCAATCGGATAGGCTTTCAGAGAGCTTCAGCTGGGAGGCGGTTGCGCTGGAAAGGCCGGGCAATTTCAGCACACTGCTCGCCTCGCCTTCCAGCCTTTCCACCCGCCCAACCACGCCCGGTAGCCAGGAGAGGTTCTTGTAGCAGTACGTGTCACCAATTCCTACCTAAACACTTCATGCTCATCCTTTACTAAACGAAAATAAATAAAATTAGGTTTTAACGCTTTTAATTTTGTACCAGAGAGGAATCTGAACCGGTACGAACCTGGAGTCGACGCAGATGAGAAAGGCTGAAGCGCTTCAAATGCTCCAGCTCCAGCAGTCGTCTATAAAGGCTCTCATCGTCGACCTCGGGCTCAAAGTCTTCAGGCCAGTCCATGTCCAGTTCAAGCTCCTCCAGCTGGCTCAGATTCCACCGCCTCTCCGCCGCCTCCAGCAGCTCAATCATCGCCCCTTCTCCTTCCACCGCATTCATCTGCAAGCAGAAAATGCCACTCATATTTGACTCATGTATTGTTTTCGTGATGATTTCTGGCACAATGATTTTAATGCTAACAGACATGTTAGATAAAAGTTTGGTCAACCTTGAATGGATCAGAGGGAGGGTGGCGATGGTGAGGCGAGTGACGTGTGAGGGTTAAGAAGTGGAGCCCTGTGGCTAGGTCGAGGCGAGAGAGGATCTGGAGGGAGGTAGGGCGGGCGTGATGTCGAACGGCGGTGCGTAGAGCACGACAGGTGTGCTGAAGTTTGGCCCAATCATTGACGTCCAGATGGTTCACGATGCGTTCGGCCAGATGAGGCACTCTCTCCAGCAGACTCACCAGCCCTTCACTCTGCTTTCCCGTCACATCTGCCTGCGAGTGAGAGTTTTGTTCATTTTTGACTTTTCCACTTCATTTCTGGTCACACTGTTTCTCAAAAGATTTTTCCAAAATAGATTAAATGCTCACCCATTTTCGTTTCATGCTGGAAGATCTTCATACGCTGCTTGTATTATGTAGTGCAATTACTTGGTGTGCTGCTTCATTGACGCGCGTTGCTTTTCATGAATCGTGAAATTGCGCGAGTTTGAAAGCTAGTCAATTGGGCTGACGAGAACGGATCATAATCTGTCTTAAATTTGACTGGCCAACAGTGCCACTATTAGGTTCGTAAGGAATGCAGGAATCATTAGAAGTATCACGAACATGGTTACCCAATCTTTCTTAACTAGAACTTTCTTACTGGGGGATTTTTGTATCCGAAATTTTGTACCCGTACCACGTAGGTTATACAATTACACGGGCGCCATCTGAGCCTCATGCAAGTATGGATGACAGACAGCGAGGTCAAGATATCTGCTACCATCGGCAAACCTAAGTGAAAATCTTTTCTCCCAATAATTCGATTGCCCCGAGTTTATGATCAAAGAAATACATCAAATAATAGTGGAATCTGCTTCTAAGACAATTGTATTTTATTACCCCAAGTTAAATGGCTCTGTCTAGTGCTCGCTAAAACAAAATGCAGGAGGTTTAGCAGATTCGACTAATATTTGATGCATTTAATTTAACTTTAAAGGTCAAATACGTGCAAAACCACATCCACCAAATTGGTTAATTTTTTGCACATGGTTAGGGGTTGGTGAAGTAAGCTTGCCGGCTGAAGCCGTTTTTTCACTTTCGACTAAAAATTTTGAGAAAAAAATTCCGAAATTTCGTGTGTTGTAGCATAGGGAAAAGTAGAAAAAAATTCAAGAAAAATTCAATTTCTATTTTCTTGTTTTCTCCGCTCAGCAGTGGAATGGGCAAATATGATGTTCTGTGGTGCGCGCAGACCAAACAATGGTTAAAATGGTCATTTTTGAAGGTTTTTGAGGGTTTTTCACACATTTTCATAAATTTAAAAGTTTTTTGCGCGGCCGACGGCCGCCTGCCGCGGAGGGCAGGGCAGTCAGAGCTCCGGAGGCCGGAGGGCATGGGTGCGGAGGCCCTGGAGCGTAGCCTAGCATGCGAAGCATGCTAGGCGAAGCGTAGGGGCCGTAGCACCCGTGCCCGGAGGCCGGAGGAAGCTCTGGCGCCCTGCCCGAAGCGGCGGGCGGCCAAGGCCAGCTTAAGCAGTTACCCCATTTTTGCGTCCGTCTGTCCGCATATATATATATATATATATATATATATATGTGTGTGTCCCAGGCCCGTACTCCGCGGTTTTTCAACGAAATTGGCTGATTTTTTGCATGAAGGTCCGCCTAGGTGGTGCCTCGGGACCATTTTTGGTGCTTGGCGTAATTTTTTGAATTTCGCCCAAAACTCAATTTTTTGATGTTTCAAAGCACGAAAATTCATAAATCACTGGTTTTTCAACGAAATTGGCTGCTTTTTTGCATGAAAGTCCGCCTGGGTGGTATCTCCACGCCATTATTTGGGCTTGACGTAATTTTTCGATTTTTGCCAAAAACTCAATTTTTTGATGTTTCAAAGTACGAAAATTCATAAATCACTGGTTTTTCAACGAAATTGGCTGATTTTTGGCATGAAAATCCGCCTGGGTGGTATCTCCATGCCATTATTTGGGCTTGACGTAATTTTTGGATTTTTGCCCAAAACTCAATTTTTTGATGTTTCAAAGTACGAAAATTCATAAATCACTGGTTTTTCAACGAAATTGCCTGATTTTTTGCATGAAAGTGCGCCTAGGTGGTATCTCCAGGCCATTTTTTGGGCTTGACGTAATTTTTCGATTTTTGCCCAAAACTCAATTTTTTGATGTTTCAATGTACGAAAATTCATAAATGACTGGTCATAAATCACAAGTAAAATTTGGAAGAAATGAATTTGCAATTGGTAATACTCGTTCGTGTAGCTTAAGTGTTTGGCTTGGAAATGAGGCCGCGCATCTTGGCGCCAGCTGAGAACACCTTGTTCGCTATTGATTCCCCGATTTTTGAAATTTGCGACCCAAAATTGACCCATAATCATAACAAATACTCCATATTATTAAAAAAAATTTTTACTGTTATTTATCACACCAAAAATGCTTAATTTTTTTCCATTTTTTAGTTGTATGAACTAGAATAGTTAAAAACTTTATATGGGTTATTTATTATGATTATGGGTCAATTTGGGGGCGTAGAATTCAAAAATTGAGGTCTTAATTGCCAAAAAAAATTTAAATTATGAAAATTAAGGGAAAACATCAAAAACCACCAAAATGAGCATTTTTTGGTCGGTTTTCGAGCCACGCGGAACGACGCGGACGGTTTTGGCCACCTATCTTTGTTTTAATTGATGTATTTTATCCTAACGGAGCTACACTGCTGCCCGCCAGTGCCCGCCCTAAAATTTCCTTAACAAACTTGCCCAAAAACTGACTTTTTGGGAACCCCTCCCAATGGTTAAGCATAGCAAACTTTCTGAACATATTTCTCGATACTAGAGCCGATTTGCACCAAACCAATGGTGGTTGCAAGCTTACTTTGGGGATACCTACCCATGCTTAAAAAATGAGCCAAATCGGTGAGGGTGGTTCTACGCGTAATAGGCCTAGAGGAGAGAGAGATATACAGAAAAAAGCCAGCAAGCGCAGAAAACAGCAACAACCAAAAACACAAAAACACACACCCCCAAACACCAAAAAACCAACCAAAAACCCACACCACACAAAAAGAAAAAACAAAGAACGAGGACCAAAACCCAAAAAGAAGAGAAAAACATAAGAAATAACAAGATAAGAAATAAAAAAAAAAAAAAAGAGAGAAAAAAAGAAAAAAAAAAAAAGAAACAGAAAGATATAATAAAAAAAAAAAAAAAAGATAAAAAATAAAAAAAATTTAAAAAAAAACCCCCCCCTTAAACTCGGGGTAATCGAATTAATGGGAGAAAAGAAATTCATTTTAGGCTTACCGATGATACTATATATTCTATATTTGAAGTCCATTATTTCAAGTGCAAGTAAAAGAAGCCTGAATAAGCAAAACGCTAAGCAGCAATGCGGGGACTTAAGAACAAAAGTACGGTCCTATGTGATGACACTTCTCGTCACGGCACGATTCGCTTGAAGCTCCTCTGCCGTAATTGACACAGCATTTCTCCTATTACCACAAGAGAGGAAGGAATTTATATGGCCTTCCCTTCTTCTGGCTCTGGCAGTGATAGCCAACTGCACGTCATCCACCGAAATGTTGCTTGCTCATCAGTGACCCTTTCGCTCATCGAAACTGTATCTTTAAAAGCTCTTCAATTAGATGTTTCAGGTGCAGATTAAGCATAATTGTGCTGATTGTGTTAGTTGAGTTAAGGCGGAAGATATTTAGATAAGCTAATGCTCCGTTTTGAACAGCAATTGTATTGGCGAACAAAGCAATCCAAACCGCTTAGCATTGATTAAATCAAATGATCGCGAAGTGGTGGATTGCTCGGAAAATGATAGGTTTTGTTTCTGTATTTTGCCCTCTTTTGTTCATATCGAACAGCGGCATTAAAATCTGCTGAAGGCAGCTGATGATTGACTCCAAATGTTAGTTTAGGCTTAGCAATGTAGTTGGTCAATGTGTGAGTGTTTTGAAAGCATGGGACCCTAGTGTAGAAAGCAGGGGGGGGGGTGGATGAAAGGCAGCAATTGTGTGGGCAGAGGATGCTCTCATGGGCCGACAATGGGCTCAAATTGCCGGTTGCGAAGGAAAGGAGAGAGGGAGGGGACAAATGAGTAGCGGAGGCGGCGCCTCTAATTGAGACAGAGAGCAGGGGAGGCCCCCGGCAACCTGCTGGCCCCCCTCGCTTTTGTTTTCCCGGCCCCAGGAAGCAGTCTCTCTTCCTTCTCAGCCGCCGAAAAGAGGTCGGAAGCCAATTTAGCCCCAAAGACCAGAAGAGGAGAGCTCCGGAGGGGGCCATATGCTTATCGTGCGGATTTGGCTTAGTCCGTGTAAGAGGGGCAGGAGGGCGGTGCAGAGAGATAGAGCATGCGAGCATGTCATTGGATTCCCCCCTCCTTGCCCCTTTGCAACACCGCCCTCCACACCAGCACCTCCCCCCAATGCCCCCTCCACCGCCCCTCTTGTCATCTTCATTGGATCAGCTGCCTTTTGATCTCCCTGCCTCTCCGTCCACAGCTAGTCACTCTGCCGCATGAAAGCGTCATGATTTGGCGACGCCGGGGAAGTTTGGAGTGGCGAAGCAAGGGAAGGAGCTGAAAGGGAGGCTAATGCAGAGTGGCGCTGCTTCTTTTTGCGGGGGTTGGTGGCAGGAAAAGAGGTGGTTTGTGTTGTTGTGGTTGTCACAATGGTGAGTAGGAGGAGTGAGTGAGTGAGTGTCATCGATCATCGTAAGGGGAGCTGTCAGGACGTGTTGGCGGCTGCAATGGAGACGCCATTATACGCCCCTTCTACCACTCCCCCAGCCTGGATGGGGTCCTTGAGTCGGTGATGAAGAGAGGAGGCTTTGCCAGACCAGTTTCCGGGGCTGGAAAGGAAGGCAGGGAAGGGGAGTGGAGGGAGGAGTGAGCCCAGGCTCTTCTCTCCTTCCTGCTGCTTTGTGTGTTCAGATGAGACTGTGTAATGACGCACCAGAAGGGAGAAGGAAGAGAGACGCGTTGCATGGGGAAGCGATTGAAGTGTCTTCTCTGGCCTCTCCTCTCCCCTGCTCCTTTTCAAGTCATACAATCGCCTTGAAGTGGAAGATTACCGCCGCCCTTCTCTCGCATCAACCTCTCAGCATGCCCCCATCCACCCCCTTCTACGGGCCCCCAGAGTCTGTCAGGACGATGGAGCGAGGGTGGTTGAGTGTTGGCGGAAAGAGAGAGGCTGTATGTGGAGTGGGAAGGGCTGGAGGCGCTAATTTGCATTAGTGCTCCTCTGTCTCCTGCCCCTTCCCTACACACCCAGCAGTCCCCTTTTCAGCCGCAATGTGGCTAAAGACGACGTCGCTCCATCTGAGTGGTGGCTGGGGTAGAGGAGAGGCAGGAAAGGGAGATGGTGCAAAAGATGCTCCATGCAGACAACTGGGATGATTGAAAGTGCATGGAGAGTGGGGGACGCATTAGCACTTTACAACAGAGGGGGGCATGTATGGTGTGCACTCTGTCAACTCTGCATGTGACATGCCCGCCACTGCCTTTAATCCACGGCGAATGGGAGTTGGCCCTGGACAACCGCATTAACGACCACCCTTCACTCACTCTCCCTTCTCTTTGCCACATCAGCAGAAAGAGGAGAGTGTTCACCTAAAGGGAAGGGAAGGTGAGAGGGAATGAAGTGGGGGTCTTTAATCCCATAGAATGCCTGTTGCTCTGGCCAAGGGCGCCGAGCCCTTCACAGGTCAAGCGCGTTATCGCATGGGAGCGCCCAGGTTGGTGTAAGGGACAGGAAGGGAGGGCAGGGGGGATGGAAGGGAGGAGGGTGTGGATTGTGGTTGTGGAGTGAATGTCAGGGTGAGGCCAGCGCCGCCGCGGTCTATTGTACCTGCTCCAGCATCATGGCTGTGGCGGAGGGGTGGAGAGGAGCCTTCATTGAGAGCCCAGCGCTGCTCTCTCCAGTCAGATGTCGCATCATCAACACCCCCGGCGCCCTCTCTATTCTGTAGTCTAGGTCGAGGGGCAGCAGGAGGGCGGGGTGTGAGGGGCAGGAGGGTGGGGGTGTGAGGGTAGAGGGGGAGGCCGTGTATGCCGGCAATCATGACAAATGACTCCCGTGTCCCTGGCGAGCTGGCTCTCTCTATTCAGGCAGCAAGGTCCCCCCTCTCCCCAACTCACCCCCTCCCCTGCCCTCAACCCCCCGGCCCCGTATAATCCGGGCGATAATGACAAGGACAGAAAGGCAGGGTTGGGGGAGAGAGGCCAGGTAGGAAAGAGGCTTGTAGGAGAGAGTAGCAGGACCCCCAGCAATACGTGCGTCTTGGTTTCCGACTCATCTACTCTG
>JASANA010008933.1:0-39487 GCA_030248095.1 Ptycholaimellus sp. GST1_10
AGTTTCTACCGCGGAGCGGCCCTCCGGGCCGCTCCGCGGTCTATAGAGGTTACTCAACTTTTGTCCTCATGTGTATATATGTATATATGTATATATGTATGTCTGGAAATGCTGGGAACGGGCGAATTCTCAACGGATTTGGACAAACTTTTTTTTTTTCCTGAAAGGTAATGAGATTTTAGGAAGATCGGAGGGTAAGACCGGAATTTGAACTTTTGAAACATTACTTTTTTGGGTAGAAAGGTTGAAAATTTGGGTATGCTGTAAAAGGCTCAATTCTCAACGGATTGGGACAAACTTTTTTTTTCCTGAAAGGTAATAAAATTTTAGGAAGATCTGGAGGGTGGAACTGGTTTCCGAGCATTTGAAACATTACTTTTTTGGGTAGAAAGTTTGAAAATTTGGGTATGCTGTAAAAGGCTCAATACTCAACGGATTTGGAAAAAATTTTTTTTTCCTGAAAGGTTTTGAGATTTTAGGAAGATATGGAGGGGTGGAACTGGTTTCCGAGCATTTGAAACATTACTTTTTTGGGTAGAAAGGTCGAAAATTTGGGTATGCTGTAAAAGGCTCAATTCTCAACGGATATTGACAAAGCTTTTTTCCTGAAAAGGAAATAAAATTTGAGGAAGATCTGGAGAGGTTTGACAAGTCCCGGAGCATTTGAAACATAACTTTTTTAGGTAGAAAGGTTGAAAAATGGGGTATGTTGAGAGCTCCGCGGTCACCTATTGCGCTCTGCGCCATATACTTGTTCTAATTGTGCTGCTTTTCCAAACTTCTTCATAACTTTTATTTATTTATGTGAGAACTTCTACAAACTTTTGGTCTGAGCCTGTCAGCCGCTGTACTATTTAGTGACTAGTTAATTTTTGCCTAAATACCATCGTATGCATTGATTTTAGGGTTCCAAAAAACTGCCATTGGGTACACCAATTGGTGTATTTTGATCCCTGTTATTTAAATACAGGATGTTCACGTTAAAAGGGAACGCCTGACTTTGGGCGATCACCACTGGAGATTCGTTGGAGATTTGTTTGGAGATTCGTTTTGATTCAAGCAATTAACATCAAATTTGGTGAAACATAGCATTTTTGACAGTGGTAATGTTTTGCGTTCCAGCTGTTTCCAATGATTTGTATTGTTTTATTGAGCCTCTTGTGTTTGCAAGCACCCAGTT
This sequence comes from Ptycholaimellus sp. GST1_10, assembly GCA_030248095.1. Taxonomy (NCBI): domain Eukaryota; kingdom Metazoa; phylum Nematoda; class Chromadorea; order Chromadorida; family Chromadoridae; genus Ptycholaimellus; species Ptycholaimellus sp. GST1_10. The sequence goes on from JASANA010008933.1 coordinate 1,181, forward strand.
CACATCACAATTCCTTCAACCATGCCTCCCAGAGGTTTGTTTTTCAAGCAACTTGAGGCGCAATCTTCAGACTCCAACAGGCTGGCTGCCTCTGCGCGGCCTTCTTTGTAGTAAACTCTGCCCACAACATGCATTACGCGAGTGGGCCTTCCCCCTCCTGCATGAGCCACTGTGCTCGGGGGAACAAGCACGGGTGGAGTAGTGCACCGAATGCTGGCGCTACGTGAGTACATTTTCCGGCGACATGTTAGATGTTGTTGCAGACCAACCAATGGGAGCAGTGCAGTGTTACTGCACACACTTGAAGGGTGCTGTGGGACAGTTCAGATGAGCCATGCATCACTGCGCTGGGACAAGCATGGGTGGAGTAGTGCACTGAACTCGCGCTATGTGAGAACAGCTTTATGGTGCATGTTAGATGTTGTTGCAGACCAACCAATTGGAGCAGTGCATTGTTACTGCACACGCTTGAAGGGTGCTGTGGGACTGTTCAGATGAGCCATGCATCACTGTGCTGGGACAAGCACGGGTGGAGTAGTGCACTGAACTCGCGCTACGTGAGAAAAACTTTATGGTGCATGTTAGATGTTGTTGCAGACCAACCAATGGGAGCAGTGCAGTGTTACTGCACACGCTTGAAGGGTGCTGTGGGACTGTTCAGATGAGCCATGCATCACTGTGCTGGGACAAGCACAGGTGGAGTAGTGCACTGAACTCGCGCTACGTGAGAACAGCTTTCTGGTACATGTTAGCTGTTGTTGCAGACCAACCAATGGGAGCAGTGCAGTGTTACTGCACACGCTTGAAGGGTGTTGTGGGACTGTTCAGATGAGCCATGCATCACTGCGCTGGTACAAGCACGGGTGGATTAGTGCATTGAACTCGCGCTATGTGAGAACAGCTTTATGGTGCATGTGAGATGTTGTTGCAGACCAACCAATTGGAGCAGTGCATTTTTACTGCACACGCTTGAAGGGTGCTGTGGGACTGTTCAGATGAGCCATGCATCACTGTGCTGGGGGGACAAGCACGGGTGGAGTAGTGCACTGAACTCGTGCTACGTGAGAACAGCTTTATGGTGCATGTGAGATGTTGTTGCAGACCAACCAATTGGAGCAGTGCATTGTTACTGCACACGCTTGAAGGGTGCTGTTGGACTGTTCAGATGAGCCATGCATCACTGTGCTGGGGGGACAAGCATGGGTGGAGTAGTGCACTGAACTCGCGCTACGTGAGAACAGTTTTCTGGTGCATGTTAGCTGTTGTTGCAGACCAACCAATGGAAGCAGTGCAGTGTTACTGCACACACTTTAAGGGTGCTGTGGGACAGTTCAGATGAGCCATGAATCACTGCGCTGGGACAAGCATGGGTGGAGTAGTGCACTGAACTCGCGCTATGTGAGAACAACTTTCTGGTGCATGTTAGCTGGTGTTGCAGACCAACCAATGGGAGCAGTGCAGTGTTACTGCACACGCTTAAAGGGTGCTGTGGGACTGTTCAGATGAGCCATGCATCACTGTACTGGGACAAGCACGGCTGGATTAGTGCACTGAACTCGCGCTACGTGAGAACAGCTTTATGGTGCATGTGAGATGTTGTTGCAGACCAACCAATTGGAGCAGTGCATTGTTACTGCACACGTTTGAAGGGTGCTGTGGGACTGTTCAGATGAGCCATACATCACTGTGCTGGGGGACAATCACGGGTGGAGTAGTGCACTGAACTCGCGCTACGTGAGAACAGCTTTATGGTGCATGTGAGATGTTGTTGCAGACCAACCAATTGGAGCAGTACATTGTTACTGCTAGTAGGCCTACAATTTCAGGCGTCCAGCGTCGAGCGGAGTCCTTCTTGGCTGGGGTTTGAAGGCGAGACTCAAGCTGCTGGACACCGAGGACAAGGGCGGGACTGACGGCGATGACAGCTTCTGCCTCTGCCTTTCCCAACACCGCCGCTGCCACCAATCGCATATCACCCGATTCTACTTTTTTCCATTTCTTCATTATCTGCTACAAAGTTATCAGTCTACTTTTTCCTCATTTTGTCTCGGAAATAAAGATGTAGTGCACGTTTTTCCTATGTTTTCTTGAAGGCGTAAAAAGGTAGAGTGCGGAGTGTAGTAAAGGCAATGAAATATGAAAGTGTAAACCTGAAAAAAGGGGTTGTGAGGAAGTTCCGGCTTTGAGGGCGGACTTTGATGCGGTGTCTGGGCACTGGCTAGCTGCAAATATACTTTTTATCATCACTCGTTCTATTGTCACCCAGCGTATGTCTTTATTCCAAAAGCTACTCTAACGAGAATGCTAGAGGGGTAGTTGATGGAGGAAATAAGGAAAAAAAAGCAAAGAGGCATGGGACTGGCATCAGTGATGATGACAGTGGAAGAACTTGCCTCTGCCTCCTTCTTCCCATCTCCCGCCTCTTTGCTGCAGTACATCGCATGGCGCTAGTTTACTCTGAATAAAAGTGAATGTAGAGTAGGGTTTAGCGTGAATAGGAAGTGTTGCAAAAAGGTTAAGCGTGCCAACTTGGTGTCGTCGCTCCAGATGACGCAGTTGGACTTTCGCGGGCCTTGTAGATAGCCCTGAGGTGCCAAGAGGTTTGGTTTGCCCTGAGGTGGTTTGCCCTGAGGTCGCTGTCGTCGCTGGTGTGAGGCGAGGGGGGCGTAGCGAAGGGTGCCGCGGAATCCGATCTTGCGCTTGCGTGGCGGTCGAATGTGGCCCTGTGGATCGAGGAAGCGGCGGGCGAGGCCGAATTTGAGGATGAGGATGCGTCTGGGATCCAAGCGTCCGGTGATGAAGTTGGCGGGCTTCAGGTCACGGTGTAGATATCCGACGTTGTGGAGCTGCTGAAGGGCTTCTAGAAGATTGATGGCCAGGTAAAAGGTGGTGGAGACAGTGAAGAGCTGGTCTTGGGCGCCGCGTTTGAGACGGGCGATGCTGTTGCCGAGAAGTTCCATGGCGATGAAGTTGCGGGGTCCGTCGATGCCGGCGGAGAGAAGGCGAGGGAAGTGAGGGGAGTTGAAGGCGTGTGCGAGGAGTCATAAGACGTCGGCCTCCAGCTTGAGGACGGGGTAGTTCTGGCGCCGCTGCTCCACCTTGAGGGCGGCGGAGGGCATGGAGGGGCTGTGGAGGTCCTCGGCCTCGTAGACGGAGCCGAAGCTGCCCTGCCCAATCTTCCCTTTCACCAGCCATCGGGAGCAGAGGACATCACCGGGGTCCAGCTCTGTCGGCGGCTTGTACACCAACTGCTCCACCCTGGGCTCCTCCACCCCTGCTTCCTCGCCCTCCTTCGTCTCCTTCACACTCTCCACACAAGAATTGCTGCACTCCACTGATTGCTCCCCTACTCCCGAGTCCACGCTTTTCATTTCACTTGCCATTTCCTTGCTGCTTTTTGGGTTTCTAACCCTTGTCTTTTTGTGATTTTAATCTAGACCTTGGACAACTATAAAGTTCAGTGAAAGTTGACAAGTTAAATGGGACATCTATCATTTATTTTACTCAATTATACGCTTTCCAGCCAATCAAAAACGCTGCCATAGTCGATCTGTTGCTAGGTATTTTACATTAGTTATAGTTGATATTTTGATGCTAAATAGCTTCAATGAATGCGCCGGAAACGGATTCCTGGTCCGTAAGGGGTCTGCCCAGATGCGGCGCTGCTACCACAACCACCTCTGCCTCATTCCCTTACAACCCCTCTGCTACCACTTTAAGCTAAACGGGATAAAGCAGTTAAAACTCGCTCTGGGTCAGATCCAGATCCATGAGCCGAGCTGTGAGCAGTGTTCAGGGAAGCATGGGATGGGCCTTAGGGACAATGGGGGATGAGAGCTTGGAAAAGAGCGCTGAGTCAATGCCTGCAGGTGACTGGCAATGACTGGGGATTCAAATCACGCCAACAAGAGGCAATGCATTGCAGGTGGACTGTTGCAAAGGGCGCGGCTGATGGGATGAGGCCTCGCCTATACCGTACCCAACCATTTCCTCCTTAACACACAGGCAATAGAGCGCCTCTATGTCCATCTCCCACCTTTTTTCGCTCATCTTTTATCTAAGGTCTTCATTTTCAAGAATTTTAAAAATACTCAATGGGAAGTAAAATAAGAAGCAGATTGATCTTGATTTTTTAGTTTCAAGTGGCAACGCTGGCATATTTGGACAGTTTCCCGTGGCATGAATGCTCAAGAAGCTTATTGACGGCAAAAATAATAGGCGTCATAAGAAGAGATCAGAAGAGTAGAGGTAGGAAATGCGTCCAGGCAGCGAGTCCGAGGATGTAAGCTGCGGCGACGGGGAAACGACTGCCCATCGGCAACCTCATCAACTCAGCCACCGGAGGGAAGCCCATGAAGTTACAGATACAGTGTGCCACTATTGGCGCCAGCACCACTCCTGCAACTCACCTTCCCATTTCCTCCAGCTACCTCTCCATCGCTGCCAAATGGTATCTCAGCTGCAGGCAAAGCATGAAGCAAACGGGTTTGAAGAACGAGGTAGCTCGCGTAGACGCCGAAAATGTAGGTGTAGACGGCTTGAAAACCTGGCAATGCAAAACCAGTATCTGATGTGATGAGGATTATTGGGAATGAAGGAGACCAGAGATAGCGCAAGCTTGAGTCCATGTGCTGCCGTTACGACGCAGCTCCCGAACATGGTGCAGGTGGGCGAGGGAGAAGAAGAGCGGGGAGACAGCCAGCAGACTCCTGTTCGGCAGACAATCCAACAACCGCCACACCGCAGCCGCGGAATTACAACTGCATTCTTTTCGCATTTTTGTGGGGAAGGGAATGAAGGGAATGGGCAACTTCTTCGCTGATTGGGGAGATGAATCAGTTGCGCAGGGTTATGAGTTCTCGCAGATGACGGCGCCAGAAGGAGCTGGCTCAAATGCTCGCTATTTATAGATCGATGCTGATAATATATCGAAAATGGAGTTATACTCAAGTAGGCTGCAAAGTCGCCTGTCACAATCTCCTGTACAAGTGGACCGGCAAACAGCACCTGCAATGCCCACACTAATTAGGGCACGGCTGTGTAAATTGTTAGCGGAATTCGGACATCATTAAGTAGCAATAAATGGAAGAAGTCTGAAAGTGCTCATTAGAAGTGAGAACAATTGTGAGAAGAAGGGAAGCAGCAGATTCTTGCAAGCCTAGTCGGGCGAGTCCAATTGAGCGCCAGCTGCCGAGCCAGAGTCGAGTGAGGAGGAGGTTGCAGGCGCAGACGATTGTCACACCCACTGACCGCCGGCGTATACTTCTCGCCGAATTCCTTCATTTAGCCATATTCCTTCGTCTGATAGGCCTGATTTTAACTCGGTTAAGGCATGAAAAGGATGGGAAAATCCAAACCTGTCCCGGCCGTGCCAATCAAAGTGGCAAAAAAAACCAAAAAAAATCAAAAAAAACCATGTGGCCAAAAGCAGCCCTATCCAGCAATCCATTTCCGAGAGCTGCATTGGCTCCACTTTCACCTCCATCGAGCTGAAATCCCTTCTTTTCACTCAAGGGAAAACTAAGTTTGAGAATCTTTAAAGCATGCTGTCCTGCTGTGCTTCTCATGTCCTGTCATAGATTTTTTGCGCAGTTTCTCCCAATAGCTTCCCAATTTTCTCCAAATCGCATACAAGCAAGTCACTCTTGAAAGAAAACGTAAACAGAACAAAATGCCCATTAAATTGATTGAATGAAAGCGTGAACATAAAGTAAGCAGACAATAACCCAAATCTTTCAACTTCCTTGGTTTATTTGCTTTTAATCAACATTATTCTATTTGAAATGAAAACCTAAGTACAAGACTAATTTGAAAATGCACGAATTCCTTTAATTTAATAATTTTTGTCAGCGTTTTTGCCCGGCCGCAGGCCGCCTGCCGCGGAGGGCAGGGCAGTCAGAGCTCCGGAGGCCGTAGGGCATGAATGCGGAGGCCCCGGAGCGCAGCCTAGCATGCGAAGCATGCTAGGCGAAGCGTAAGGGCCGCAGCACCCGTGTCCAGAGGCCGGAGGAGCTCTGGCGCCTTGCCCGAAGCGGCGGGCGGCCAAGGCCAGCTTAAGCAGTTTTCAACAAAATTGGCTGATTTTTTGCATAAAGGTCCGCCTGGGTGGTGGCTCGGGACGTTTTTTGGCGCTTGGCGTAATTTTGCGTTATTCACCCAAAACTCAAAATTTTGATGTTTCAAAGTACCAAAAATCATAAATTGCTGGTTTTTCAACGAAATTGGCTGAAATTTTGCATGGAGATCCACCTAAGTGGTGGTGGCTTAGAACCCTCATTTGGGTTTTGCAAAATGTTAGGTTTTTATCAAATACTGAGTATTTTGATGTTTCAAAATAGAAAAATTCATATATTTGTGGTTTTTCAACGAAATTGGCTGAATTTTTGCATGAAAATCCGCCTAGGTGGTGGCTTTATACCATTCTTTGGGCTTTGGGAAATGTATAGGGTTTCCCGTAAAACTTGGAATTTTGATGTTTCAAAATAAAATAAAATCATAAAATGCTGGGTTATCAAGCAAATAGCTTCAATTTGCTCACGCAGCTGGACAATATGCTTAGAACAGAGGCCGCGCATCTTGGCGACAGCCTAGAATACCTTGTCTGCTTTTATTCTTATTTTTCTTCTTACTTCTTAATATTGGTAATGGTGCAAGCATTTTTGCATGCACATTTTGGAAAATAATTCAAATATTAATTTTGCATGTATCAGAGCGCTAAGCTGGCCACTCCACATGCTTCAAGCAGCTCTAAAATCAACTCATCTAAAATCCAAACTCTGACCAAGTACATCTGCTGCGGACAACGATGCTCCCGCTTATTTTTGACCGCGGAGCGGCCCGAAGGGCCGCTCCGCGGTCTATAGAGGTTACTAAACTTTTGTCCTGGTATATATATATATATATATAAATGTATTTCTGGAAATGCTGGGAACGGGCGAATTCTCAACGGATTGGGACAAACTTTTTTTTCCTGAATTGTCATTGGCAATGTCATCAATAATCAGTAACATCTGAACGGCTAAGAATTGAACAGATGACTTGAGTTTTTTTGTTCACAAGTCATATATAGCGATTCCAAATATGTGCTTACTTTCGAAAATAGTTGAGAAACCACAGACTTACTTTCTTGAGTGACAAAATTCCATGCATTCATAGTATAAGCTGGAAGGTGGTGTGCTCCGCGGTCACCTATTGCGCTTTGCGCCATATACTTGTTGGAATAGCCGTTACCGTCTAAATAGCCATAAGCAGTAGCCCCTTTTTGACTTTAAACGATATTTTATATTAGACGGGTGAGATGCCAAACCGGCTATTTCTACCGTGTATTTTTCAAAAATTTTTTAGCTCTTACAGAGGGCCCTACTGTGCCCTGCAGCTGTCTTGAAGCACATAAAGCCTTCCCTATCCCTATTCTATAGCATGGAAAGCCCCCCCCTTCCCTCTATTGAAGCATTTCAGGCCTCCCCATTCTCTATGCTATGGCATGGAAAGCCTCCCCTCCCTATATTGAAGCATGGGAGGCCTCCCTATTCTCTATGCAATAGCATGGGAGACCCTCTTCCCTATGTTGAATTCTTGAAACATGTTGGATCATTGGGAGCCTCCCCCGCTTGGACATAGGAGTCAAGGTAAGGGTAAGACTTCCTTTGTTATAACAAAGGAACATAAGGACGGGAGGATGCCTTTGAAACATTCGGTATCTGGGTGTGAAGTTTCTCTTGTTGATACTTATGAATTGGGGGAGGCGTTTGAAACATTAGGCATATGGGTGTGAAGCTTTAGCTAATGACCAGAACCCCCCCCCCCCAACGATTGTACCACCCAGAAATCTACCCCCCTGGTAAGTATTCCCCGACGTAAGCATCCCCCACGTAAGTATCCCCCCAAAATCAATAATCAATGTACGTAGTGCCGAAGCTTTCGTCCTTGTCCAGCGGGGCCGTGAGAGCATCGGCAGAGCTGACAGCTTTTGCCGCCGCCTTCTCCAACTTCTCCAGCTTCACTTTCAGCTGCAAGTTCCTTCCATTTATTAGTGGCACTAGGTTTGATCTGCTGATAGAATAGCCTTTTGCATAGATGGCAGAAGCAAACCTTAGCCATGGTAGGTTGGAGAGCAAAGGGAATGAAGGCAGTGGCACTGCTGCTGGCGGCGGGGCTCCAGGCGCTGAAGGGAAAGCTGCTGCTGCCTTGGGGCGCAAGAAGACGTTACCGGCACTTCAGCACCCGCACCCACTCCACTCGATGGCCCCCCGTGCATCTGTTCTTTGCCTTTGTTCCCTTTGCACTGATCAATTTTGGCCTAGTTTGCTGACCTATAAAATAGAAGCAACAAGTTTGGGAATGGATGAGGTGAAATGGAAAGGATGCAAAGAAAACCTTGTAGTAGAGAGGAGGTTTAGGATCGGTGGAAGAGAAGAGGGAGGGGCCGCCCATCCAGCCAATGATGCTCCCGCCGGCTGCCGCGCTGTTCTTCTGCACCTCGACGTACTTGTGCATACGGCTTTTATACACCGACAAACTGGAAGCACCTGCAGCCATGGCCTTCTTGTGCGCTGCTGTCTCCTCAAATCCAATTGTTCTGAAGGAACTTATTTCGACGTTTTAGAATGGGATTGTGGGCACCTGAAGCCAGTTCTTGATCTGCTCGAATGCAAGGCCGGCGTTGAGATTGATGTCGATGATTTCGCGGGCGGCGAGGTGAAGGTACTTGAGACGGGTCTTCTCGTCCACCTTGCAGCCCACCACTTCCTCCGGCTTCAGTGCCGTCAGGAAGCTTTCGATCACCGCCTGAGCCCCTGCAAGTATCGCCCTCCTCTCTCTCTCTCTCTTCCGTCAAAGCAAGGAGCAAGACGGAAAGCCAACCAGCAGGGGGCTCAGGGCTGGGAGTAGCTGCGAGGGCTACGGTCGGGGTGCCGTGGCCGGAGGAAGAGGCCCCGGCGCTGTTTGGCGGAGGGAGAGAGCCAGCACGTATCTCCGCCATTTCGGCCAGCATCCGCTCACTCTCCACCGCCGCCACCGCGTAGGCCGCTCGGTCCGCCTCCTTCCACCCCGCCCTAGCCCATCATACCCTTCTGCCTCCTAGATGAAGGGAATAAAGATGAACTTGGTCTCGGCATCCACAATGTCCTGAAGGAAGGTGAGGAGGGCATGGCGGCGGCAGCCAAATCTTCAGGCTCGACGAAGACTTGTGCCCCGAGCTGCTCGATGTGTGACTTTTGCTACGGGAGCTTTGGGCACCTTCAATCCATAAAGAAAACCATAAGAGGATTTGCTTCGTTTGGAGGATGAGGATGCTGAGGGAAGGGAGGCGGAGGAGATTGGCTCCCTGCTCCATCTTCCAATCCTGCCAATTGTGTTTTTATTGTTATTCATTTATTTATAATTTTTATAATTTATATTTATTTATTTATTATTTATAATTGTTTGTGATGCAAATTTAATTTTTTGTGATGCAATAGAAGAGCAGGAAGACTCAAAAATTAACTTATGCATCAACATTAATTATAATTAAATAAGAGAATTTAATGTTAAATGGTTGCTTAAAATGATATAAATTTTTTTTGCTACATAAAATTATTGGGCTTTTGTGAATTGTGCTTCTGGTTTTTAACTTTTTTTTAAGGAAATCCCATAAATGTAATAATTCTATTCCAGTTGTGTGCACCTGCTTGCTAGAGTTCCGACGTCAAAGCAGACGGCTGTAAGGGAAAGGAGGCCTAGCAGGATCTCGGGATCGCCCTCTCCCGTTTCTTCTGTAAGCAATGGTTGAGGGACTTGGCGATAGGGACGGTAGTGAGGGGTAGTCTAGCCAGGGGAGAGGAAGTGAAGGAGAGCCTCCAAAAGGTCTACCAGCACTTGCTGCTTCCCTGCTTTCACCGCCTGAGCTGCGATATAGCCCAGGCCCCCGTCTCCACATTCTCCACCCGCATACCCTCCGAGCCCGCCAGACAGACGAAGCCCAGCGGCTCCGCCTCCAGCAGACCGCACAGCTGTTCCCGACAGACCACCACCTAAGACACCCTTTCCTCTTGTCTGCCCTGGAGCTCACTGGATGGCTGCCTTTGGAGCCTTGCTGTTGGCGGCGTCGTTGGGCTTGGCATTGAGGGGCAGGGTTGGCAGCGTAGGCGGCGGCGAAGTCGGGCAGTGGAAGACTGGCTCCGCTGGCTGCCTGGAAACCTGCCCAGTAGGAGTTGGAGCCTCCGAAGCCGCCACCGCTGCTGGCAAATGGGCCCGCGAATGCTTGTGTTAGCGCTATGGCCTGAAATTGAGTCAACGCCTTCAAGGCTAGCTGATAATAGCTGGCCATGTAGGGAAGGAACCTGTGAAGAAGAGAGAGGTGGAATATTGCTGGGTGTACTGGGAGTGGCGGGGTCGCCGGCGCTCATATCGAAGCCCAGCCAGTGGCCCCAGTCCAGGCCGTCCAAAGAGAGATCGCTCAGGAAGAATCCAGTCAGGCTCCCAGCCCCACCGCCGTTGTTCCCTGTCGCCGTAAAGCCTCAAATTTGATTTAGTTTGGGCCACTGAACCTTTTCCGCCGTCGGCAGTGAAAGAGAAGCCTGGGGGTGGATTGGGGCTGGGCTGAGGCTGTCTTGGAGCCAGACGCAGGGCAGCCGGGAGCCACTCCCACTGCTCCAGCTCCAGCACATCCCCGTGCAGCCGTACCTGCACAGCCCCTCTGCCTTTCTCTCCTTCTGAAGACCTTGCCAAGAAACCCGGTGGCAAGGGCGGTGTGAAGGGGCGGCGGCGGGCGGGAAGGACGCTTCCCAAATCGGCCAGCAGCTGGCGAATGGTGGTGAGGAGGGGGCCGGCGGCCTCGCCCAGGTGTCGACTCACCACCTTTCCGCACACGCTGAACAGCCATGTCAGTGCTCCTCAACGAGAATAGCTTTCTTCTCTCTGGGGGAGGTGAGGAGGAGAAGGACCGGCAGAATGGAAATCGGCCGCCTCTTCCAGTGCCCTGAGAAGGCTGGCCACCAAGGCGGTCACAAAGCGCTTCACCACCTCGCCTTTGGAGTCCCGTAACACCAGCCTTCAACACCAATCAATTCATGTCTTTGAGGATGACGGTTGAGAGTGTACAGGAGAATGGGCTAAGCAAGTTTTGTGCAGTGTGAAAGAGTGGACCTGGTGAAGTCGGCGAGAAAGGCGGCGGCTCTGTGTGCAGTGCTTCGAGTGCCCAGCGTAAAGCTGGCTCGCACAAACTCAGCCAGCCTCTCTGTCAACTCACCCGCGAAATGCTCCACCTCCTCCCTCACAACAAGCTTTCATCACCATTTCAAACCCATTGTGCTACAGTGTTTAGAAAGGGCTTTCACTGCTTTGATGTCACTGGCTGTGATTTTGATTATAGCTGTGGCTTTGATGTCACTGCCACTCCTTTTCACTTAAGCATATAACTGAGTCCCCCGAAAAGAAAAAAAGGAAGCAATGAAATGAAATAGAGCATACGTGGCCGAAGTGGTGCGCCAATGGGCGAAGAACCAGCCAGCCAGGTCGAAGGCCTTCAGCTGGCTAGCACAACGCTCTTCCACATCCTCTGCCGTCCCACACAATGCCTAGAAGATAATCATCGCTCAAGCTCTTCCTTGGGTTGTTGAGAAAGGGGGAGGAAGTGGACGCTGACGGTCTCCTCCAGCAGACCCGTCATGTAGGCTGTGAAGCTGAGGCGGTAGGTCACCGCCGCCAGAACACCGCCAGCTGCTGCAGCCAACTCCTCTTTCAATCACTTCACTAGACGAGAGGGAAGCGACGGGAAGGCTTGAGGAGAAGGGCGGTTAGGTAGGCAGCGTCGGTGGAAGGGAGAAGAGCCTGGAACTCCCAGTCAGGTTCGTCGATGCCCTGGGGGAGGCGGAAAGCCTGTAGCACCACGAGACCCGCCCGCGGCGCCTCGCACGCCAGTCGAATCGCTTCATCCCAATTGCACGAAGCAGCTGTTCTACTTGCAAGAATGGGACGTGGGCAATTTAGATTCAGAACAAGGATTGAGTATAGATAGAGGAACCGGCAATGTCAGGGATTTGCTGGGTATGCTTGAGCGGCTGCGGGGGCTTGGGAGGCCAGAAGGGTCGGTCGGGGACTGAAGTGCCTCTATCCCAGGCGTCCCCGCACAGCTCCATGTCCTCCTCCATCGCGTCCTGCAAAACCTCAACTCAGTGGCAGGCAGGGAGGGTGTAGAAGAGAACTTCGATGGCTTCGGCGAGCATGATGTCGTGAAGGGTGCTGGCGTTGGCCGCCACCGAGGCCCCGCTGCTTGTGCCAGCCGCGATTGTCCCGCCCGAGCCTCCTCGACGCCCCTTCTCCTCCGTCTTACCTCCTTCAGTTCCTCAGGCGTCTAACGCCAACATCATCATTCTCAGGTATATGCCATTCTCTATCCTCTATTCTATTCCATCATAGATCTCTGCTCCCCTTCCCCAAACTCTTACTTTTTAAATAATGTCAAAGAAAAAGAAATAGTCTAGCTTTAACCTGGCAAATCGTCCAAATTGTCACCAGCCCCCTCGTCGATCTTGTAGACCAGGAGGAAGGGCCGGTAGCGCTTCCTTTCCCCATCACCCGCCAAGCCCTTCTGCAAACTGCCCTTAGAGCAAGAGCAGAGCGAAAGATAGGTGAGACCTCCTCTGGAAGGCTTTGTTTTTCGGTGCTGTTGGCGGAATTGAGAGCAGCCACCATCCGTGCCTCCTCCGAGGTTTCCGTTTGTACCTGTCACATCTCCTTTCTTGCTCTACATCAAGCGTGTACCAACAGACTGACGTTCACACGTGAATCTTGGATTTTGTTTATTTTTCCTTAGGACATGGAAAAAAGACGTAATAAAGTAGTAGTAGGCCTACAATTTCAGACGTCCAGCGTCGAGCGGAGTCCCTCTTGGCTGGGGTTTGAAGGCGAGACTCAAGCTGCTGGACACCGAGGACAAGTGCGGGACTGACGGCGATGACAGCTTCCGCCTCTGCCTTTCCCAACATTCCCGATTCTGTTTTTTCCATTTCTTCATTATCTGCTACAAAGTTATCAGTCTACCTTTTCCTCATTTTGTCTCGGAACTAAAGATGTAGTGCACGTTTTTCCTATGTTTTCTTGAAGGCGTAAAAAGGTAGAGTGCGGGGTGTAGTAAAGGCAATGAAATATGAAAGTGAAAACCTGAAGGAAGGGGTTGTGAGGAAGTTCCGGCTTTGAGGGCGGACTTTGATGCGGTGTCTGGGCACTGGCTAGCTGCAAATATACTTTTTATCATCACTCGTTCTACTGTCACCCAGCGTATGTCTTTATTCCAAAAGCTACTCTAACGAGAATGCTAGAGGGGTAGTTGATGGAGGAAATAAGGAAAAAAAGCAACGAGGCATGGGACTGGCATCGGTGATGATGACAGTGGAAGAACTTGCCTCTGCCTCCTTCTTCCCATCTCCCGCCTCTTTGCTGCAGTACATCGCATTGCGCTAGTTTTTTTGAATAAAAGTGAATGTAGAGTAGGGTTTAGCGTGAATAGGGAGTGTTGCAAATAGGTTAAGCGTGCCAATTTGGTGTCGTCGCTCCAGATGACGCGGTTGGACTTTCGCGGGCCTTGTAGATAGCCCGTCTTCATCCCGATGAACGGGTCCGACTCAGCCAGCTGAAAATCATTCAATTATTTCTTTTCATCAATTAAATTTATCTATTTTTTTATATTTTTCTAAGCATTAATAAAATCAATAATTGGGATTAAAGAAAGAGGGGAATGTGGAGACGGACGCTACGATGGGGCGCTATGTGGTCCGAATGCGCAAGATCAACAGCCGTATGAAGAAGAAAGGTGCTCAACTGGGCAAGGACCTCATCCCCCCCAAGGACCTCAAGGAGGAGTTTGGGCATGTGGATGTCTAACTTCTAATTCACCTACTTCCTTCATATCATTCCAGAAGCTTTTTTTTCATGATTGCATAATGAATAATATTCATTTAACCTAAGAAAAAATGATTCATAGTATTTAAAAAAATCTGTGTGCTATTGATAAATATCTTTCTTAAAAAACTTACTATAGCTTTGCTTTTTTTGATTGAACTTCCTGTTTTGCCGTCATTGTCATTTTTAAAACGAACGAAATAAGCAACCTTTCTTTTCCTTCTTGTTGGAACTTTGTTAAATAAAAAAACTATGTATTGGTTTAAATGATTGTCATTACATCCTGATTTATTGAAAGGCACATAAATAAGACAATTCAGCGCAAAGCATCATTAAATCAAAGCTAAATGCGGCAATGGATTCTGCATAGACTAGTGGGGAAAAGGCAGACAGAGAGGGTTATCTATGGCCAAGAAACGGTACGGATGAGCTCTAGAGCGTGATCAACGGCCTTGTTGTGGGTGAGGTGGATGGAGTTGGGGGGCGGCTGCAGGTCGTTGGCCCAGGTAGTTGAGATGGAACAGGGCGCGCTTGCCACGCAGGCAGACCTCGAAAGCAGCCCTCGTTCGCAACCAGACGGCCTGCATGGAGAAGAGAGGTCAAAATTGCGATTGAAGGGCTTGAGAATGAATGGTGAGAGGATCCCGTAGATTGATGTCGGAAGGGAGGAAGCGTGGAGTAGGGCTGATGAGGCTGCAGCGAATGCCGAAGTTCTGCCAGATCACCTCCATCTCAGCCAGCTGAAAATCATTCAATTTTCTCTTTTCATCAATTAAATTTATCTATTTTTTTAATATTTTTCTAAGTATTAATAAAAACAATAATTGGGTTTAAAGAAAGAGAGGAATGAAAAAAGGCCAACCACGATGTTGGCGAAGAGCCATCCGGGCTTGTAGGGGACGCCGAAGATGATGTCCTGCAGGCAGGGGCACAGGGAATTTGTGGACACCTGGAAGATGGCCTTCGTCACGTTGGCCAGTCCCACCTGCTATTACTCTGAGACTAAAAAACGTAAAAAACTACAGCGTCCACATAGGCGAACATCTGACGCAGGTACTGAACTCCGGCCCCTCGGAGGCTCAGAATGATCCAGGCCATGGAGGTGCGTAGAACCAGGTCCCAGGGCTGAACCAGGCTGAGCTGGCTGTCGGACAGGATCATGACGACGTGCTGGAAGTTCTGCCTGTGAATAGCATTCTTCTAAATGACATGACCGAAAGCTAGACAGAGAAAAACAGAGATTACCCGGCAAAGCTGTGTAATGGGTGAGAGGATCGAAGGCGGGTCTTGAAGAGGTTGAGGTTTTGGTGAAGAAACTGGGCGGCCATGATTTTGATGATGGGACTTCGAGGGTGAATAGGGCGGAAGGAGTGGGCTTCGGGAAAGGAGCATACACAGAGAATGAACCGGAGGCAAAAGGGAGGCGAGAAAAGGAGGTGAGGAAAATAAACTATTCAAAACATTCATTGTTGTGAATTACGAATTCAAATAAATTTTAATGCGAATTTTTTTTACATAAAATGAAATTAGAAAATTTTTTTAGGAAAATAAAGAAGAACGAAAAAACATAAATTACGAATAATGAAGCAGAACTAGATGATCACGGGTACTTTTGAAAAGACATTTTTTTCTGTATTATGCAAAAAAACATTAATCCACAGTTTTTAAGCTAATGGAATGGAAATGGACTTTGCTGACTAAACAAAAGCATGAGAAAATGAAAGGTGAAGATGGCTGGCGATAATCCCTTTTCTCCTGACTAGTGATAAGATGTTTGTGCATACTTTACGCAATAACAAACGAAATAATGGCTAAATTCTCTGATATTAGAGCTCAACTCCAAACTAAAGCAGAATTTGTCAATCGATCGCTTACAGAGTAATATTTTCTTTTTCTTTTTTTATATTCATTTGGATATTACAAATTTGTGTGAGAAACTATTGCGTTTTTTAAGCGAAGAACTGAGGGATTTGCGTCAGCAACTTGTCGGCTATTTCAAGACAAAGAAAATCCATGTGATACAATCTACGCTAGTCGAAGGAGTTCTTGAGTGGATTCGAGGTAATCCTAACTAGGAACAAACAAAAATGGGATTATAGTCTATTGATTAGATTGGATTCTTGAAGTTGCTTGAGTGATCTGACAGCTTTATGTTCTGGAAAATAAAATCAATCATTTGAATGAGAAACAATAAGGGAAATGAAAAGAATTAAAGATCGCTAGAGCCAAAACCCCAAGCGCCTCTGGGTGTATCTGGCAGGGCGTCCAGCTGAACCAATTCTGGGCGCTCGTACTTTTCGCAAATGAGCTGAGCAACAGCGTCTCCACATGTAACCTAAAATTGATTCTGAAAATATTGGCTAGCAGATCAAAAAAACTTGAGTTTGAAATAATTTTTACCAGATGATCGTACTTGGAGTGGTTGATTAGGATGACTGTAATGTTGCCGCGGTAGTTGGGATCTATGACACCGATGCCATAGTCTCGAGCAAGGCCAGAGCGAGGAGCAATGCATCCATAGGTACCTTTGGGGAACAGAAAGCATAGGTCGGTCCTTATTTGAGCTTGATTACCTTGATAAAAATCTGATTTGTGCTGGTGATGAGAGTAGATGTGTGTGTATGTGTGTGTGTTATTGCTGCAGTGAGCCTTCAGAACGCTCGCAGCTGGCTCTTGGAGGCAAATAAGCCTTTAAATAAATATCATGACCCTCTTGGCTTGCATCATCTCCTCATTGCTTCGGCAGTGGGATCGAAAGGGGTTAGTGGGGGTTTTGGAAAAATGTTGAGCAAAATAGTAATCGAAAAAGCGGGGGAGGGGGTGAGAGTGATAAGAAGGAGGGAGGTGGAGGAGTAGGGAGGCTAGGCAGGTGGACTGATAGTGGGAGGCAGTGTTGGGAGGTAGGCGCGGCTGTTGCGACCTCCTCCCTCCTCCTGTTTCCCTTCTTCCATATCCCTCCCCTTCTCCTCCCCGTCTTTCTCCGCCAAGACGCAGCCCCCTTTGCATGCGGACTTTCTCATCTTCTTTTCCACAACGCCAGGCTTCGTGAGCATCCGTGACCACGAGACCTGGCAAAGCTTTCAACCGATCTGACAGGTTCCCAGTCACCCCATTGCCATATCTTAGCAAGTGACAAGTCTGATTGGTGCAGTGGAAAAAGATGCTGAACAAAACGTCGGGCGTGAACGAGGCGGAGGACTTCGTGAACATCGGCCAAGGTTTCACTCCTCCTGCCTGGCTTCCCTTTTCCCAGACATTGAGAAAATCTGGTATAGCTTGGCTCAGCGACGGAGCGATGTCTTCACATTGTGATAGAAGCAAAAAAATGCATCCACGAATATAAATTCTTCCTCTACCAAAAAATAGCAACGTCTATGAGAATTTAGATTGTGCAATAGGGCCTGCCCATCCAGTGCGAGAACCAGCAAAATTTTTGCTTTTTTCGTTCAAACTTTAGCATAAAGGGCAAAGTGATTGCTTTACTTTGCTGATTTCTGTGACTGATTTTACCGCTACATTCTGCTGCTTTCCCTTTGCCAAATTTATGTGGATTCAAAACTGTGTGATTTTTTCTTGAACAAAAATTTAAAATAACCCCTTCGCCTTCCTTTTGGCCCCACTGCTGAAGCAGTGAGGCGTTCAAAAATTCCTGGATGCAACTGCGGGTGCCAGGAATGGGTGTACAAGGAGTGCGGAACAGCCCTGAAAGAGACTAGACCCGCTCCCATTACAGGCGCACTGGGAGTGGGCCTTCTGAACCCCAGCAGGGCTGGTGGCTGGCCTAATGCCCGCCCTGCCACATAAAGTCCCTGAGTAGGCGGATTTGAGGCATCGCAGAGAGAGGCACAGCTGACTGGGGGAAAGAGGGATGTGGCCGCACTGCGAAGGCAGTGGAGCATTCAAAATTTCACGGCCGCCTTGGAAGGGCTGGGCCGTGGGGGTTGGGATGGAGGACGCCCGCCTGCAAACCCTGAAAGGCGTGTAAACCAACGGGGTGAACATATTTTGCTTTATGCAATTTGCATATGGGTGACCAATAAAGGTCAAGCTCGTAGAGGCTGTTTGTTTAGAACAGTACTCTGCTTAACAGGAACTATGTTCCTTTTAGGGAGCTGCAACAGTGTTACAGGCCCACTGGGGTAAGTCAACATTGGCACAGAGCCATGTCAACGAATTCGGGTTTTGCCAATTATTTATAGACCCGAGCAGGTTGGCTCATCAGTATAATGCCTGCTAGAGTTGGCAAAGAATGAATTCATTCTTGTTGGCCAGCCAATTGTCTCTCTAGTGCAGATTGCTATCTAGAGATGCCCATCTGGTGGTTGTGTAACCGGCCATATGGGCTGCCAGGAAGGGGTAGGTGCGAGTAAGTTTCCTTACCGCAACTCCGATTTCTTGCTTTCCGTAGCCTCTTTCGATGAAAGTGTCACGTAGTAGCTTCAAATCAGCAATGAAGTCTATCCACGTATTGGTAGCCCTGGCTATCCTGATCGTTTGACTGAAAAGGACACTAGGACCGATTTGGCTGCACTGGTTGCTATCCTTGAATGGCAACGCCAGCACGCTGAAGTTGAAATCTCTGCGTTTGTCGTAGAGTTTTCTTCTTCTCCCTCCATACTCGATATCGAGGTCCAGGAAGTGCATCCACCCATTCTTCGCATCCTCGAAGTTGAGGGGCAACGAAGGGGGATAGATTTCGAGAAATCTATTTTGAAGCACGTCCGTGTCTACTGCCAGTATGTCGTCGACATACCTCCTGCAGTATCTGAGCGATTTTGCTGCTTGGTAGTTCTCCCTCTGGATACAGAAGTCAAACTCCATCTTGGACAGGACCAAGTCTGCAATGATTGGGCTGCAGCTTGCTCCCATGCTCACTCCCTTTATCTGCCTAAAACAGATTCCGGCGAATTTGACAAACGACTGGTCTGTCAGATCCGATATGAGCTCTTGAAGGCCTGTTAGGCTCAACGATGTTGATGCCCGTTTCTCCTCGTTGTGCAAGTAACCTCTTAGTGAGATGTACTTGTACCTTCTGAAGATGATTTCGAAAATTTCGAAAAGCTTCATTTTGATCAGGTCGTGTTCCAGCGCCGTGAACAGAGTGCTGAAATCCGCCGAAGACAGGCGTCCTTGTTAAGGGAAACGGCGCGGTTGCGTATATGGTATCTTTTGCTTCGTCCTCACCCCCTATGTCACCACCCACCGCATCCATTCCAATCGCCCGCCCTCCCGCGTTCGCCTCTCCTGCAATTACTTCACTCTCTCTAGACGTTGAAGCTTGAGTAAAAGAGGAGAAGAAAAACTAACCGTCAATGCGCATCAGAGCTGTGGAGGAGTAGAGACCCTCCCTCAACAGCTTCGTGGAGCCTGTAGACCAGGGAGTTCACCTCGTCGGCGGCCAGAGCATCCTCAAGGACAACTTCAGCTTCCTTCTCTGGACCCCCAGCCACCAGGTCTCCCACTCTTTCATCACCTTCAACCTCCTCCTCTTACTCGCCTCTGCCGAGTTCAAGCCTCGTCTCCTCTTCATCGACCTCTTCTATTCACTCATCCTTCCCAACAGCCCTCTCCAGGGCTAGAGTCAGAATCAGAACAGAGGTCAAGAAGATGAGCTCCGAGCAGCCCGGCGCCTCTGCCGCGGGCTTGCCCTACCTCTCCCGCTTCGCCCTCGTCTCCCAGAACTTCCCCATCGACTGCGGCCACGCCTGCGACGCCGAGCATCACCTCCCCAACCAGATCAAGTGCTTCCGGTGCCAGGACATCTACTGCCTCGCCGGCCTCTCCAACGCCTTCTCTCCCTCCGGCGCCGCCTCCAAGACCGCCTTTCGAGCCCTGGAGGCCCGCCACAACATCTCCAAGGCCATCGCCCCCGAGGAGTGGACCGAGAGCACCCGCCCCTTCCTCTTCATCTGCCCGCCCTGTGAGTTGGGCCTCGGACGCTCTCCTCGCCCTCTCCTGCTGCAGCTCAAGGATCAAGGCCTACTCAAGCACACCTCCTACCACGAGTACTCCTACATCGGCCCCACCCGCTTCGAGACTCACACAGGTCTTCCCTTCCAACGATCCAGTCTAGAGCCTCATGAGGAGCGCTTCTGGGCGGAGCTGATGGGAGAGCGTGAGCCCGTCCCCGACCCTTCCTCCTCTCCCAACCTGCCTCACCGCGTCGGCGGCATCCCTGAGTCCGAGTTCCTCCAGCAGCTGGCTGCGGGGCACCCGGGCGGTGCCGGGCCAGTGGACGATGAGGAGAACGACGTGGAGGATGACGAGGAGGAGAACGGTGGACAGGAGGAGAACATGGAGCACGACAACGACCTGGAGCTGGAGGAGGACGAACCTGCCGTCCGCATCGCTCAGCTTCAACGAGAGGCCGATGCCGCCAAGGAAGCCCTCCAGGCTCAGGCCACGGTCTCCCAGCAGCGTCTCACCGAGCTCCAGGCCTCCCTGGACACCGTCGCAGCCGAGCGCCTCAGCGCCCAGAAGGCCCTCCAGGAGACCAAGCAAGCTCAGCAGGAGCAGGAAGCTCTCCTTCTCCAAGAACAAGCTCTCCGTCAGCAAGCCGAGTCCACCTCCCAGCAGATGCAGAACGAGGTGGAGCGGCTGCGGCACACCGTGGAGAACATGAAGAAGGAGATGCAGCTGCGCCTCAAGGCCATTCAGGACGAAGGAGCTCAGGTTCAGCGCAAGTTCCAGGAAGCTGAGTCCCGCCTCCGCCGGGACCTTCAGCTGGTCCAAGAGTCCAACGACGCCCTCTCCTCCTCCCTCGTCCAGAAGAGCAACGAGGCCAACCAAGCCTTCGGCAGCAATCAGGCCCTACAGAAGGAGGTGGAGCGGATGAAGGAGCGCGTCAAGCACGCGGAGGCCGAGCGGGCGGCCATCATCCACTCCTCTCAGTCCCTGCGTCCTCGCTGGGCCTCCGCCTCCCTGCCTCCCGACACACAGCCCAACCCAATCTTCCGCGTCGGAGCTCCCGCCTCGGCCGGGCCCTCCACCACTCCCGCCTCTGTCGGGCTCTTCACTGCTCCCGCCTCTGTCGGGCCAGCCACTGGTCTCACCCTCGCATCCTCCTCAATCTCCGCCAACACTGCCTCTTCCACTCTCTTCTCCCCGTCTCAGACGGGGCTGGCGATGAGTACGAGTACGGGATCTGCGACTACAACCGCTCCAGCTACAACTGCTCCAGCTCCGTTGGTGACAAGTTCCGGCGTGCTGTCGACGGCGTTTGCGACGTCTGCGGCTACGGCCTTCACCTCCGCCTCCTCCAACCTGCCCACCTCTGTTGGGCAGCCCACCTCTGTTGGGCAGCCCACCTCCGTTGGGCATCCCGCCTCTGCCGGGAACCCCGCCTCTGCCGGGGCCATCCGCCACTCCGGTGCCTACCTGGACATGGCCCTCGGCCATGCGGGATCCCGACATCAGCGCCCCGAGCTTCGCTTCTTTGACGGAGGCAACCTCGCAGACTTCGCGCGCTGGTGGGAATGGTGGCAGTACTACTTCGACAAGGAGCCCATGCCTGCCCCCGACAAGCTGGAGCTCCTCCTCTCCTGCCTCAAAGGCCAAGCCCACACCAAGGTCATCTGGTGCCAGCGCTACAAGGCCACAGACTACGAGGACGCGAAGAAGGTGCTCCTGGAGGCCTACGGGGACCCGGCGGGGACGAAGCGCGAGCTGATCCAGGCCCTCCACGACGTCGTCCCCATCCATACCTTCTCCGGCTGGGAACAGATCTCAGGCCTTGCGGACTTCCTCTTCGCCACGGCCAACCAGCTACGTTCACTCGGCGTTGGGGACCTGGACTCCCACCTTCCACTCATCACCGCCAAGCTACCTCCGGACTACTGGCGGGAGATCGTGCTGCAGCGTCGCCGGACGGGCATCCTCACCGATCCCTCCTTCGATGAGCTCGTCATCCTTCTCCAGACGGAGGCCCGCTTTCGCCGCGAGCTGGACGCCAACGCTCCCTCCACCTCCATCTCCTCCGGAGCCGCTCTCCTGGGAGCAGGTCAGTCTCGCCCGGCCAAGTCTGGACCGCGCTCGTCGCCTCAGCCGACCACCCAGAAGCGCAAGAAGGGCTCCGGGAACCAGAAGAGCTCCAGCAGCCAGCCTCGCCAGTCCTCAAAGGCCCCGAGCGGAGACAAGCCCAAGCTTCGTCGAGCGGATGGAAGTGCCGTCTTCTGCGCCTTCTGCGACGCCAACCACTACCCCCGCGACTGCACCAAGTACTCCACCCCCCAAGCTCGCCTCCGCCGAGCCAAGGAGATTCCCCTCTGCCTCAACTGCCTCAGACAGCGCCACGAGGCCGAGGACTGCCGCAACAAGGGTCGGTGCCAGGAGTGCCAGGCCAAACACCACACCATTCTCCACGCCGCCCTTCAGGCCCTCCCCGGGAACGCCTGCGCCAGCCTCGCCGGACAGTCCGACCACAACCTCCCCTACACCCTTCATGCCCTCTGCACCCTCAACGCCTACAATCCCAAGGGCGGAGAAGGGAAGAGGGTGGAGTTGTTGGCGGACGACGGCTCCTCTTTCACGTGGATCACCAAAGACTGCGCCTCCAGACTGGGCCTAAGGGCCTATGGCTCCGCCCACGTCTCTCTCTCCACCGCCTGCGATGGACAGACCAAGTACGTGAGGACGCGCTACGTGGACCTGGAGCTTCTGCGACAGGACGGGCGAGTGCTGCCGGTGGCGGCTCTGCTGGCGGACGAGGTGGCGGCGCCGGTGGTGGTGGGCGGCTTCGAGCTGCACCCGGACCTTCTCCAGCGTCTCCCTCCCGGCCACTACCTCAACCTCCCATCCTCCACCCAACGCTCCATCCGCCTGGACATCCTCCTCGGCGTCAACTACAGCGAGCATGTGACCGGCCCCGAGGCCACCGCCGTCAAGGTCGCCGCCGGCCTCTCCTGCTACATCACCCCCTACGGCAATCTGCTCAAGGGACGGGTGGAACGGCGCCTCCTCTCCGAGGCCTCCTCCCCTCCCACGCAAGCCTTCCTCTTCTCCTACGGACGAGTGGAGGAGGAGCTGAAGCGACAGACCGACCTGGACTATCTGGGCATCGCGGCGGAGTACGAGGAGCCGGTGAAGCAGGACGAGGAGTTTGACATCTCCCGCATGGAGGACGGACGCTTCCTCGTCGGCCTTCCCGTCAAGGACTCCATCAACCGCCTCACCTCCAACTTCCGCTGCGCCCTCTCTCGCGGCATCCGCCTGGAGTCCAAGTACAGCCCCGAGGAGATGGCCCTGCACTACGCCGAGTTCGACAAGTTCGCCAAGGAGGGCATCATCGAGCCCGTCATCACCTCCTCCACACCTCCCCTCCTGCACTACATCCCCCACCGGCCAGTGTTCAAGTACGGGGCGGAGTTCACCAAGTGCCGACCAGTGCTGGACTGCTCCGCCAAGACTTCGGAGGGCTTGAGTCTCAACGATTGCCTCCGCACGGGGGACAACCGCATCTCCGACCTCTTCGGCCTGCAGTGCAAGTTCCGGGCAGGCAAGCACGTCTTCATCACCGACGTCTCCGCTGCCTTCTACGGCATCGCCGTCCGCCCCGAGCACCAGGACCTCCTGCGCATCCTCCTGCCCAGAGACCGTCGCAAGCCCCTCTCCAACCACAACCTCGACGTCTACAAGTACGCCAGGCTGGTGATGGGGGCAAGTCCAAGTCCCAACCTCCTCCTCGCCTGCCTCAAGCGCCTCGGCGATGATGCGGCCGAGTCTGGAGCTGGCCATGGACTTCGCCCCGAGGAGCTGCGCACCCTCGCCGACAGCTTCTACGTCGACAACGGCGTCTTCCCCTTCTCAGACCCCAGGGACGCCAAACGCATCATCTCCGGCCTCATCGCCCTCTTTGCTTCCGCCAAGCTCCATCTGCGCCAGTTCTCGTCGGACGTGCCAGAGGTGCTGGAAGGAGTGCCAGAGCCGGACCTACAGCTGAAGCAGGTGATCCGCAACCTGGGCGTGGAGTGGGACGTCGGCGGCGACTTCGTCAGCCCCCTCAAGCCCGTCTTCGACGATCTCACCGGCCCCTTCACCAAGCGAGCCTTTCTCTCCGCCATCTCTCGCTTTTACGATCCCTACGGTCTCCTCGCCCCTTTCCTACTCCAAGCTCGCCTCCTGTTCCACACAGGAGTGCCCTCTGGGCTGGGGTGGGAAGAGTGGGTGGGGAAGGGAGTGGAGGAAGGCTGGCAGCGACTGGAGCAGGAGCTGAGCCAGCTGGACGACGTGAAGCTGCCCCGCAAGCTCGTCTCCGACCCCGATCAGCCCGCCGACCTCATCATCTTCAGCGACGGTGGCGGCGGAGCCTACGGATTCGTGGCCTACGTGGTCCAGGCGGGACAGGCCGTCTTCCTGGCGGCCAAGTCCAAGCTCGTCCCCTCCTCCCGCAAGAGCCTCCTCATCACCATCCCTCGCATCGAGATGTGGGCGGCCGTCATCGCCACGCGCTTCCTACGCTTCGCCCTCCACCAACTCGGCTCCTTCATCCGCTTCAACCGCCTCATCCACTACATCGACTCTCAAGTGGTCCTCTACTGGCTACAGCGCCCAGTAGGACTCCGTCGATACGAGGCAAGGAGAGCGCTGGAGGTGGAGGAGCTGTCCCAGAGCTTCCAGGGCTACGAGCGACGCTTCGTCCCCACCGTGGACAACGCCGCCGACATCCTTACCAAGCCCAAGGCCCTCTCTTCCCTGATCCAGTCCAACTACTACACTGGACCCGACTTCCTTCGCCTGCCCTTCGCACAGTGGCCGGCCTGGACTCCGCCTTCCTTTACTCAAGAGGAGGAGGAGAGTCGACTGGGGGAGAAGAAGCAGAAGAAGCCAGCGGCAGAGGCGTTGGGGACGGCCGGGACGGGCCGCGAGCAGGACTGGAGCGTCATCGACCGCATCCTGGACTCCTCCAACGACCTCGACAAGGTCCTCTGCACCTACGCCCTACCCCTTCGCTTCCTTCGCCGTCAGAGACGAGGCCGAGGAGAAGGGATCACCTACGCGGAGAAGACTGAGGCCCTACACATGCTGACTCGTCAGACCCAGCTCCGCTACTACCCCACCCTCTACTCCGACCTACAGCAGAAGGGCTTCTCCAAGGAGAAGATCTGCAAGCAGCTCTCCGTCTTCCTCTCCGAGGACGGCCTGCTTCGCGTGGGGACTCGGATGGCGGAGGATTCCCCGGCGCTCCTGCCTGGCTCCTGCCGCCTGGCCCTCCTTCTCGCCCTCCAAGCTCATCGGCAACTGCTCCACGCTGGCCCGGCTCAAGTACTGGCCCAAGTTCGTCTCCGACATTGGCCTACGCAAGGACTGCCAGGAGTGAAGCGAGCGCTGCGAGGCTGTGGGGTCTGCGTGCGGGCTGCCCGACGTCCTCTTCCACGGCCTCTGCCCGGACTCCTTCCCCAGCAGCGGCTTCAGCCTCATCTTCCTCCATTCCATCACCTCCTACTCGACCAGCTGGGCCCCCTCTACGTCTACAACTACTCTCGCCGACACTACCAGAAGAGGTGGGTGGCGGTGTTCAGCTGCTGCGTCTCGCGAGGCCTCCACCTGGAGGTGCTAGAGAACTACAGCACGGCGGCCGTCGTCAGTGCCTTCCAGAGGATGTGGGCCAGGCGCGGACTCACTGCCGGCACCGTGTACCTGGACTGCGCCACTGCGTTCAAGGGCTTCGCCAACCTCGCCTCCGCCTTCCCCTCCTACATCTCACTCCGCCTTTCCTTTGGCTCCGTTTGAGCGCCATGGCGGCAAGGTGGTGTGGAGAAGATGGTGGATTTGGTCAAGGGACCGCTGCGCGCCTCGCTGGGCTCTCAGAAGGTCAGCGACTTCGAGCTCAGCACCGTCCTCTGCCTCATCGAGGCCGTCCTCAACCAGCGCCCCCTCACCAGCCTCACCGACAACCCTCAGGACCTCCTCCCTCTCACCCCGGCCCACTTACTCTCACCTCATGTCCAGCTCCAAGCGCCCCTCCTGCCGGACTCGCTTCCTCTGCCCAGCTCTCGTCCCGCCCGACTTCTACGCCTCCAAGTTCAGCATCGACAAGAGCTCGTGGACGCGTTCTGGCGCCGCTGGAGCACCGAGTACAAGGCTCATCTTCGCCAGCAACACCTCCACCAACTTCGCCAAGGCCAACCGGTGGAGCTGGAGCTGGGAGCTGTCTGCCTCCTGGTGGAGAAGAGCAAGCGGGCTAACTGGAAGCTGGTCAAGGTGGACAAGCTCCTCCCCGGCCCCGACGGCATTCTCCGCTACGTCGAGGTCACCGACGCCTCTGGCTACACCAGCACCCGCTCCGTCAGCCACCTCGTGCCCCTAGAGCTCGACCTGCTCTCCTGCATCTGCCCCGAGGACAAGCCCGCCTACCCGAGCGACTCCGCGGGGGCGGAGGAGGACGGCAGCGTGGTGGACGAGCGGGACAGCGGGGAGGGAGTGGTGGAGCAGACGGAGGACGTGAGCAAGCCGCCCCCTGCCCCTCCTACTCCTCCCTTTCTTCCTCTCACAGCGCGTGGCCTGCGTGCCTATCGCCGCTCACTTCTCTCTTAGTAGCATATTTTGTTGAGCTTTTTCTCATCTCCAACTTCCCCAGCTCACCGATGCTCCCTCTTTTCTTTGAGACACTGCCTAGCTTGTCTAGCTTTAGGCCTTCTGTTTCAGCTCCTTCCTTCTTTGTTGAGGTTTGGAGTGTGATTCATTTCTTTCTTTTGTTGGCCAAAAGTAAGGCCCCGAGTATTCTGTTAAGGGAAACGGCGCGGTTGCGTATATGGTATCTTTCGCTTCGTCCTCACCCCCTATGTCACCACCCACCGCATCCATTCCAATCGCCCGCCCTCCCGCGTTCGCCTCTCCTGCAATTACTTCACTCTCTCTAGACGTTGAAGCTTGAGTAAAAGAGGAGAAGAAAACTAACCGTCAATGCGCATCAGAGCTGTGGAGGAGTAGAGACCCTCCCTCAACAGTCCTTTTCTGCTTGTCCCCATAGTGTCCAGCATATGGCTGACTTGCTGAGAGCTATGGACACTCCAGCTTAGATTCAGCCCCTTCTGGTCACCGATATTTGAGCAATACCAGCCCCAGTGCTTTTTGATGCATCCAAGAATCTTTGTCGACAAGACACAAAGTTGCCTTGTCGAGCTCTTTTTGGCGCCTGCTATGAAGCGCGCTTTAGGTGGATTCTTGTGGTATTTAGGGCTGTGCCAGATACAGGGTATCGTGGCATTTCCCTCGGATATAGATGCTCCTGTGAATTTTCGCAGTAACATCTCGTGCTCCTGTACCAGGATGGCTTCCGTTTTGGCGGAAGGGGAATAGGTGTCATTTCCGATGACAGATATGCGTCCATCTCTGAAAATGATGCCCATTTCCTCGCAGAGTCTTTCGACATAGCCCTTTTTGCACATAAGTGCAAAGTTGGTAGCAGCCTTGTCAACTGGAGTGATGACATAGGTTGAGTGGAGTTTTTTCGCTTTAGCGATAGCGACTTCCATTTTTTGGCAGTCCATATCGTAATGCGTCCATCTTCGGCTAGTCTTCAGGAATCTATCCTGAAGGCCTTCCATAGCCCGACTGAGTCTTGTTCTCAGTTCGTTCACTGCTGCTTCCACTGCCAGATTCTTAGTCAGAAGAATTTGGCAAAGCTGTGTTAGCGCATCCGAGCAGCTTTGTATTGCTGCATCGGAATTAGCAGAAGTATGCGGTCGGAATTTTGTCCCCTTGTTGAGGATATTCCGCACATCTTCGTCCAACCAACTGAAATTTCCAGTATTCACGTGTCCCCTTACCTTAGAAAAGGCAGGGGCTGTATGGCAGGGGCAGACTTCAGAAATGATTTTGAGCATTTCGTCCATCGTTAGGTTTTTCAGAAACCTGCTATAGTTTAGCAGGTAACTTCCCAAGGTTGTCGGAGGAATAGTTACGAACTGTATTTCGTTCGTAACTATTCCCAGTCCTCTCTTTGCTTTTGAGAGGACTTTTCCTGGCTTGGCGATTTCAGAGTACGAATTCACATAATTGAAATGTACTCTGTTTTTAGCTACCTGTTTCCCTTTCTCTTCTCTATTAATAGAGAAGTGGGCAACTAGGTAGCTAGCTACCAATTGGTACGCTCGGTATCCGTAGATACTGGATTCGAGACGTAATTTTTTGGAGAGCGCTTCCAGTTCGGTTCTTTGTTGTTGTTTAAAGAAACGAAGAAGTTTTCCTACATCGAATTTGTTTTCCTTAACAAACTCGCATTTTTCGGCTAGATTTGCTTTCTCCAAGCAAATGGAGGGGGATGGAGGAGAGGCTCTCAAACGCGGCCTAGTGCCCGCTCTGCCTTATCAAGCTCCCGAGTAGCTCGTTGTTTTAATTCATAATAGCTCAATAATTATTTCAGCAACAGAGTAATGCAATTAATCAGAGATCTTGTGCACTTCTTTCGTGCTAGCCATTGAATAATTAGCAGAAAAAAATGAAGTAGAAGGAGTAGTTTTGGAGGATAGTATTGGGCTGCTATCACAGTATATTGGGTGGGATGCTGAGGGCGTTGTGAAGGGAATGGGAAGGAAGAGAGAAATGGTACAGCCTAGAATCGGGATGGCAAAACACAAGCCGCTTGCACATCAACACATCTTAGAATGCTGACCAGCCAATGAGGGTGTCGGAACTTTCTTGAAGGTTCATCTATGAGGGTGAAAACGTTGTCGGGTAGCGTTCGCTGATCTTCTCCAGCGTCGCGCGCAACGAATTTGAGGCCAGCTTCCGACAGCTTCAATCTACAACCATGAATTCTTTCACGTCCTTTTTATTATCTCATGAACAGGATTTTCTGCCAAAGAAAAGATATGATGATGGGATGATTGAAGGAACCTTATGGGTTAGGTCCAATGGGGTAGCTAGTAGGAGTTGGCGTCGTTGGCGTCTGAGGCTTGTCCGAGGCAGGCGAGTGAGGGGGAGGGAGGGAGGAGAGGGAAGGTCACACTAGCCGCGCCTATCCCCGTGCAGAACGCGTCGCATGCTCTGTCCTCTGCAAGCATGACCCAGCACCCTTGCTTATCTTGTCCACACAGTGAAAGGCCTGTACCTTCAAACGGAGACGTGCAGCGTGGATAAGGCTGGCAGTGAGACTGACAAAGTCCTGCTCTTACTACATAGGTGGGTCCTGTGTTACCACAATCTCCCCTTGATTTCCTACTACTACATAGGTGGGTCTGGGTTACCAGATTCAATGTATAATGCTAATATTCATCACAAAAAATATGTCACCAAATAATACACAAAATAAAATATCATCAAATAATAAAACACAATTAACATATTCATCACAAATATCATTGTGGTATATATTCCATCAGGACCATACATATATATACATCATTTCACACCTGTAAATAATATATTCTTACATTTAATAGAAATATATATATATATATATAATATATATATATATATATATATATATATATATATATATATATATATATATATATATATATATATATATATATATATATATATATATATATATATATATTATATATTATCAAAACCTTTTAACCACCCATTATAATTACAGCATCATAGCCATGGTAGTAAATCTTTTTCTCATTCCACCTAAAACACATTATTCATAAAATTGTAATATATTTAGGTGGGTATTACCACAATTCTGATATATTACCAAATATTGCCATTTAAACCATCCATCATAATTACATCATATTCACAATAGCAATCCTTCTGTTCATTCCATCTGAAACACAGAATTAATTTATATTTAGATGGGTTACCAGATTTATCTAACCACATAACATCTCCATCCATTATAATCACATGATCATGGTTATAGCAGTAAACCTTCCTTTTATCAGTAAACCTTTTTCTCATTCTATCTAAAACACATTATTCATAAAATTGTAATATATTTAGATGGGTTATATATTACCAATTTTTGCCATATGCACCATCCATGACAAATATATCATATTGGCAAATGCAATCCCTCTGTTCATTCCATCTGAAACACAGAATTAATTTATATTTAGGTGGGTTACCAGATTTTATCTAACCACATAACCTTCTACACCATTAACATCTCCACCCTTTATTATCACATGTTTACGGTTATAACAATAAACCTTCCTTTTATCATATCTACAACACATTTTTTATTACAATTAAAATATATTTAGGTGGGTTATATTATACCCAATTTTGAAATAAATGTAACCATATATACAGCTAATAAGCTCGATCCACAGGTCTGTAAATGATACATATTATTCCAACTACCATATATATAACATTACAGGTTTTCCATACCTATAAATATTATATATTATTGCCAAAACCCATGTCGGGGGTTTGCCCACCTTAGCAAACCCCCGACATGCAAAAGCTAGATGAATTTAACTTTATTCCCTGGTTTTGCACATGTGTGCAAAACCAGGTGGTTCTGAATTATCAAACCAAAAATTACTGGCAACTCTATTATTTTTCTAAAATATTCATGCGACAACAGAATTGAAAGTTGGATTCTAAAAATGGAAATTGCAGTGCTGCAATTTCCATTGGGTAGGAGTTTCCGGATGGTGGAGAGGAAACTCCCTGGATTTTAAACACATTTATTGCTCTAAAGTTGTGGTTTTGCATCACAACGTGTGCAAAACCACCCACGAGTCTAAATTTCATGATTACATTTTCATAGTGGTTTTGCGGTAGCAAAACCTCTATGTTTAATGGCACGAGGTTTGATGACCAACGGGCATCAAACCGACTAAACCCTTTACATGTGAATATAACGCGATTTTTAAATCGTGTTAGATTCACAGGTAAAGGGCCAGTATCCCATTTTACTTAAATTCAAAAGCCAAAACCCATGGGTTTGCAGAGCAAACCCCTCACCTCTAATATTCTCTAAAATACAAACCTTTTTCACAGGCATATTCAAAAATGGTTTCCGCAGGAAAGCTTTGTGAATATGTGTGTGGAAAAGGTTGTGTGTGTTACATTTTCACGACATTTTTTTTGCTAAATTGACCTGTTTTACGGGCGTATTCAAAAGGTTTCTGGAAGAAAGCTTTTGAATAGGGGCGTGAAATAGGTTTTATGCTTCTGTATATTGTGTGTATTACATTTTCACAGGCTACATTTTATTATTGGTAATATCATGCATTCAGCGGTACAGATTCACTTTTTTCAGTAAAGCAGATCACACAGGCGTGTTCAGGTGTTGCTGGATCGAATGCAAACTGTAAACACACAATGATTATTGCAATCAAAACCTTGTAAAGGCTAACCTCTAAATCCAAGATTCCTTATGTTCCACCTTTTTCACCACATTTACCCAGCTCTACTGGCCAGATAGTTTTTCCTTGTAAAAACTGTGTCATAGTTAAACGTGATGGAGCAGTTGTATCTTTTATATTACCAAAAATTTCCATCAATGCTAGATAAGGAATTTTTGCATCAGTCTTAGATTTATCCAGATTTTTGCTTTCAGAATCTATAACAAATTTTGTTACAATGGGTTCAGTCAAAATATCTCTTCCATTTAATTTCACATTAAATGCTGAGCAATTCATGTGCTCAAAATAGGTGCAAGCAGTGTTGAAATCCCCATATAGAGCTTTCTGTTTAATAAATGCAATATAAATCCGATTTGGTAATGGTGCACCATTTAATACATCCAACCACTTCCAAACTGTATGCCCCTTAGACATGGTTTTGATTTTACAATCTAGTCTGTTGAAAAAGAGCGAGGCATGAGTTTTCAGAGCCTTTTTAGGTTTATTCAATATTGCAGTATTAATGCTCAGCCGCCTAACATAGATGGATGCATATTCCATCTTAATTTTATACTTCTTATTATTCTGTATAGTACAAATGCTGAAACTATCAGGGGCTCGACGTAGCTCTATCCCTAATTCTACTCCAGGTGGTAGGTACTGTCTTGCACTTAGTAAGATATCACAATACACTCTACCATACAATGTTACTTTGTTACTCTTTTCCAGATATCATCAAATGCAGCCATCTTATCTATGAATTTTGACACCAGTTAATTCGGACTGAAACAATTTACATTCATTACTACCATCCAGATTAGCCCACATATCACAATTTTCTTCACCAGCACCAATACATCTCATCAGATTAGATGTGAGTGCATAATGAGGGTGATTACTCACAACGTCAGAATCAAATCGAACACATGAAGTTTGCGTTAGACTATGCATGCCATTAAAGTCTAGAAATGGCATATCATTCTGACCACACTCCTTTCCATCTACTTCCACAATGGATAGATAATATTTTAACATAATTGAATTTAGGTCACTAAATCGTTCAGGATCAGGTGGGATAATAAAATTAAGCACATCTGAATCCTGAACTGTTAATGTGCGCTTGAACACAAAAGATAGCTCAATTCAGCATCAGCATTGGGTAATTTCCCATAATTTAGTCTACCGACTTCCATGGTAGCTCACGACCTCCTTTAACAGATTTCTTACTCTTCTTTTTGATAGTTTTCTTTACAGACTTCTTTCTTTTACCAGACTTTTTAACAGATCGCTTCTTAATTTTCTTACTAGATTTTTTAACAGTAGTTGGTGGGTGAGATTTCTTACTTTTTCGACCACGCTTTTTACCTACTTTAGAACTTTTATCAGACTTTACTGTTCCACTAGGAGCGGCAGTAGAATATCCAAAATCAGCTGGGAGCAGAGCAGGCTGGGCACTATAGGCCATAACTCACCTCCATGAGCATAAACTTTAGACTGATTGAATTCCAATTTCATCTACCCTTTTATACATTTTACTGATCCACTAAGAAAAACAAAACTGGTAATCAAGATTGTGAACACGTGACCTTAGCCTGAGTAGCTGAGACACATGTGATCCGAGATCTACCATGAGATATTTAGCATCATCATTTTTACTGTCTACACAATTTTTGAAAGCATCTACTAGATTCTTTTCAAACCACCAAAACAAAAAATCACAGGAACAAAAAAAATTGAGATTCTAGACGTAAAGAAGGCAGAAAGAAATAGTATCTCACATTTTGTGAAATTGTTCTAGATTCAGGGTGTTTTGAGAATAGTTGATGAAATATTAGCATGAGTGATAAATTTTTTGCCTACCATTTGAAGTCATACGAGCTATTGCATTACTGGAACTAGTTTCTTCAGAGAAATCATCTATCAGTAAAATGGTTTGTGTATCTGTTTTCTCAAAATTATCTAAAGTAAATTCTTTATTGAATCCTTTGTATAGCAGTAATTTTATACCATCTTTATCTAATTTTCTCTTCAATTCAGCATAAATTTCTTGATATTGATCATACCAGAAAATTATACATCCAGGTTTAGGATTGAACACATCAGGGTTTGAGATAAGCTTAAAAGCTAGAGTAGTTTTACCAGACTGACTTGCACCAACAATGGCAAAATGGTTTGGTAAAGACAATCTCAAGTCTGTAGATAGGGTTTCTTTAGGCTCTTCCATGCTTCAACCAAACTTCAGGAACTATGTTGATAATGACAGCAATATCATTATCTTCAATTTTTATATCTCTTAAATAGTTTGCCTGCATATCTTTATCTTCAGTATCTACAGTAGCCTGAACCTCTTGACGTCTTGTAGGAGATGTTGGGATCGACATTTTAATAATCTCCCCACCCCTTCGTGTTCCAGTCCCTCTACTTTTAGTCTTTTTTTCTGATGGTGGAGTAGCTGCTCTCTTTACTCGTTCATGTTTCATGTTTCATGTTATAAAAACAGGTTTCATCTTGAGAATACCACTCATTGGTACATGATTACACGATAATTTCACACAGAAATTATCAGTTCCATAACCCGACGTTCCAAGGTAACCACATGCTTTGTTTTCGAAATAACTCTGTTGAACAAAGTCGCAAAACACAAAATGTGGGGCATTAGATCCAACAATATTTTGCAGGCGAACACAATGAGGTGTTTCAAATTCTAGTTGATCTGGAATAGTGTAGGGTAAATAAAATGTATCATCTAGAGTATATTTACCCTCAACCCCCCTACTCTCAAGCACAACAGTGGTTGGACCTTTGATAATCATTTTGACTTTATTATAATTGCAGATACACAGCTACTTATATACCCGTGATGGATGGGTGTGACACGACTCAAATGCACACATTGAGCAACCTCAACGAGCACAAGGTTAAAGCTCTACTAAAGTCGACATCACCTAAAAGTGTCATCATCAAATCCCTCCTAAATTTACTATATAACATTATTGTTGTTGGCTCAGTTGTGTGCAGTAAAGCTCAGAAAGAAATTCTAGATTCTAACAAATCTATAATTTGGACCCTATTAGACACAAATAAATCTCTTGCTAAAAAACACCAAATTTTTGTTAAACACCCTTCTATTGTCATTCTTATTGCTTCAACATGTCCAACAGATGGGTAATTATCAGTGAGGATAGATTTAACTTATGTAAAAATTCAGTAAATTTAAATGATAAAGAAATTAAACCAGAAAAGCTTGGTGAAGAAGAAAGTCCCATAACAGAAACCAGTAAAGACACCAATGAGGAAAATAAGCCTGAAAATAAACCTGAAAATATTTCTGAAACAAAAGAAACTACAAATATTGAAAACTCACATACCAATATTCCCAATCAAAATCCATCATCCCTGGCTGATATACAAAGTTCTGAGGTCCCAGTGGAGGCCCCACCTGAAAATCCTAGAGACATTAGTAAGGAATTTCCAGAATATAAATGGGTGTCAGCATTGTCTCCATCTTTTAGACAATGTGGTATTAAATTACTAGCAAGATTAGATCAGAAAAAAGGATTTAAAGTGGATGAAGAAGGTTCCATTTTCATTGATGACAAAAAGGTAGAAAACTACCCTATAGATAAATTTCTACACCTAACTTGTGTCCCATTTAGCAAGGGTAATCTCCCACTACCCTTAATAGATTGGTTAAGATCTCAAGGGATTACCAAGTTAATGACATTTTAGAAAGATCTGGAGGGGTAGACCCGGAATTTGAACACTTGAAACATTACTTTTTTGGGTAGAAAGGTTGAAAAATAGGGTATGTTGAGAAATGGCGAATTCTCAACGGATTTGGACAAACTTTTTTTTGCTGAAAGGTAATGACATTTTAGAAAGATCTGAATGGGTGGAACCGGCCCCGGATCATTTGAAACATTACTTTTGCTGGTAAGTAAGTTGTGGGCTGCGAAGCTCCGCGGTCACCTATTGCGCTCTGCGCCATATACTTGTTCAGAACAATTTATGGCAAATTCCAAGTAAACCGACTTTTTTGTCTCCGAATTGCCTTTCGATTGATATATAATGATCCACACTTAACTATAATTTCTTAGTCAAAATTTTCAAAAAACTGAAATTGCAGGTTTCAAAGGCCCAAAAAAGTGCATGTTACAAAAGTGACCATATCTGGTCAACAAACCGTTTTTTGGGAAATGGCTGGGGCACAGAGATGAGAACTAAATTGCCTTGGATTGTGGCACAAAGTCATTCAAATCAGAGAAACTTCATTTTCAAATCTGGAATTCCTTTCATAGAGGCTGTATCGAGACTATCAGATTCTGCGTCTTAATCACAAAACTGAACCATTAATAAAGGTATACATAATATTCCACCATATTTGTTGCCAGCCCACCTTCTTCTGATGAAATAAATCAAAAACTAATGAAAATTGAAAAAAATTAATAAAACTTAAAGCTCAATTACAAATAATAAATTTGTTTAAACTAATAAATAAGAAACACCAAGTCATTAATATATTACAATAAAACAATTCATCCATTCACACATTAAGTCCAATTTTTTCATCAGTTATGTTTGCTCCTAAAGTTAACATGTGCTGATAAAATGCAGAATAATTTATTACACGAAGGTAGTTTAGACTGTCTTCAGGCACATTGATTGAATCGTTGCTGGCAGTTTTGTATATCTTTTTTAAATATGGATGACTTACCCCGCAATAAAATTCATTGCACTTATAATAACGCTTTACAGGGATGCAAGTGTCTGGGCTACGCTCTGTCCTGTGCATGTAACCACCACCACAAGTAGCTGTACATGAAGAAAAATTACCAAACAGTGGAAAACTCATTGTATTTTTGGCTGTTATGTTGTCAATTGCATCAGAGTTCACCAATGTTACACATGTCAGAACCTTGTTTCTTTGACTTGTAGAATATGTTTGCATCACAGTTCGTTTCGTTTCAATTGTATAATTTATTGCAAGTGGTAGGCAAAATGCATAAAGCATTGATGTGACTAATCCAACAAAAACGCAAAACTTATCAGTTGTATTGCGAAATGTCCAGTTCCTTGGACACCAAGATGTTGTAAACATATATTGAGCTTGTTTTTGTCGGCGCACCAGTGGTAATCTGTCCTGTGCCAATATATATGATTCATTCAAATCTATGATTTCATGCATTTCATCAGTTAAGCTTATATCATCAGTGGAGCTTGCTTCACTTTTATCCAAATCTGCCTCCCTTAATGGACTTGGTTGTGCATTTGGTTTTACACAGCTTTGACACTTGTTGTTAGGTATATTGGCAACGTGCATACTAGGTGACATCCAATTAATGAAACGACTAAAAATGTTTTTATTTGGAATGGGTTCTGTCATTTTTGGTGTTTTGTAAACAGCATTATTTGTACATATGGTCAGTTGTTCCGTCTGAATGGGATGTATTGGGTTAGGCTGGCTAGCAATCACTGATTCTTCTGGCCATTCGCGATTTTTTGTATTGTTCAAAAGCATCGATTTATTTGAACAAAATGGATCATTTTGAAGTGTGACATGTGAAAAACCGTCAGTTTTTGCATTGCCAGTTTGTGTGGCATCAGATATTGATAACTGTGATCTCATGACAATTATTTCAAATGACACGTAATGTTCCAACTACGCTACTTTTTTCTTGATTTCTGATGATTAGTTTAACAAATTAATACCACATTATGTATAATGGCGTATAATAATAGTATAATGACGCAAGTGGCCACAAAGACAAATCCAAAAGTATAAAAATTCGCTCCTCAGAAAGGCAATTTTTGCGGAACGACTCAAAAAGACCCTACGCGGTCAATATATGTTTCTAACTTTTTCCTTTATATGTATATATATGGGCGAATTCTCAACGGATTCAGCAATTCCGATCTGACGCCTAATTTGGAGTTGACCTCACCGCGCGGCGTGGTCGACCCCAGGGTCGACCTCGCCGCGATTTTTTGAACCTCATTTTCTAAAAATTTTGTTGATAACTTTGACAAACTGAGTACACCATCGGATTTAGCTGAAATTTCTACACCTAGAACTGCTTCAAGATTTTTCAAAACCAATCCAGATAATTTGGGATTTCTGTTTGCAGCAAAAAAATCCATTTCCCCTTCTGCGCAGTTTTAGGCAAAGTCACAGTGCGCCGCGAGTGGTCAATTTTGTGTTTCCCTGTGCCGTTCTCAATTTTTTATTGAATAGAATAAAAAAGTGAGCATACCATCATAAAGTATAGAATTTTTTACACCTAGAAACACTGCAAAATTGCCGAAATGGCAAAAAAATTACCTCAAATCGTTGATTCCAATTTTTTATTTCCGTTTGGGGTCGACCTCGCCGCGATGAAATTTGCGGCGAGGTTGACCCCAAAAAAACCCAATTTCGATTTTGTTGAAAAAATTTTCTATCTGACCAATTCCAACGATTGATTCTAAAATCCCACGTGTGTACAAGCACAACAAACACAAAAAACCCACCCTACGATGCCCACAGTGCAAAATAGCTCCCTTGCAACTCCGCGGCGAGGTCGGTCCCTTGCGGCGAGGTCAGCCCGCAGCAAGGTCAGGCCCCACAGCGGGCTTGTTAAAAAAAGGAGAGGGTAGGAGGCGGGAGTTTGACTGGTGGGGGGGGGCGCCCCAACTCAGCCTTAGAAGGGCGGCCCAGCCATTAATAGGCGTTGCCCCTCTCCACTATAATCACCCCTACCCACTCCCTACCCCCTCAGTCATCCCCTCAACCACTACAGTCCACATTCCTCCCCCGCCTCCCACAAACACAGCACACCATATAACCCCGCTTATAGCACGCAAAGAGCAGCATTTCGCTGGGGCTTTAGAGCACTCTGACAGGAGCATTTTCTCTTTTCTGCAGCCAGCCTTATTGCACGGCCCACCATTATTCCTTCTACCCCAGCACAGGGCCCAAGACACACCATTTTCTCCGTCAGATTGAGCAGTGACTTTAGGCCAGCATTTATTCTTTTTCCCAGCAAGAGCAATTCTTTTACCCACCAGCCACCATTTATTATTTTCTCCACCTGCCAGCATTTTTTCTTTTCCCCACCAGCCACCATTTATTCTTTTCCCCACCAGCCACCATTTATTCTTTTCCCCACCAGCCACCATTTATTCTTTTCCCTGTGCAGTG
>JASANA010008935.1:0-31772 GCA_030248095.1 Ptycholaimellus sp. GST1_10
AGGGGCTATGAAATGTTGCAGACCCAGAGCTGAAGCGAAAGAAGAAGAATGCGCCTCACGGATCCCACCTGATCAACGACTTTCTGGCGCCGGTCAACCCTGCGGCAGCTGAAGAAGAAGGGCAGCCCCGTCGCAAGCAGGCCAAGTTCCCCAGCTTCCATCCTCGCCAGGCCCTACTCACCGAACGCATCAACAAATGGATAGCTGCCGCTCCACTTACTGTTCCATTTCATTTCATCTTTTTCTACTCTATGGCGGATAGAAAAAGGGTAGCTCTTGACAGGCTCTTTCTACGGTGTCGCATCCGCGTTTCAAGATGCTGATGAGTGCAGCGGAGCCCCGCTACCATTTGCCCAGTCGCCGCACCATCACCCGCGGGGTACTGCAGCAGGGCCAGGAGGCCATGAACATCATCCGCCGCCGTCTGCTACAGCCCGCCTTCCCCCGCTCTATCTCCGCCATCATCGATATCTGGACCTCCAAGTTACTTCCTCCCTCCCCTCCTCCTTCTCATTTCACCCCCCTCAAACCTCCAGCCTTGCAGCAATGGGACGGCATACCTGGGCGTGGTTGTGGCTGTCTACTCGGAGGAGTTTGGCCAGCTGCTGCACATCACTCTGCCCTCCGCCAAGGTCGACCCGCCCTGCTCCGGTGCCCGCGTCATGGAGGCCTTCACGAAAATCTGGGTGGTGGAGGCCGGACTGGACAAGTCTCTGCTCAACAAAGTTCTATTCTTCCCTTTACTACTGCTGAAAAAGTGGCTATTAGAAAGCCATTTCCTAGGTGATTTGCGACGGTGGGAGTAATCTGAAGAAAGGCCTGCGAGAGTACTTGGCCAAGGAGTTCTGGGCCCGTGAGCAGGAGTTGGCCGCCGCCGCCGCCAGCGCAGTGCCAGTCGCCGAGGAGGTGGTGCCAGAGGAGGCCGACTTGGAGATCGTCGATGGGCACGGGGACGGGGACGGGGAGCACGTCGAGGACGCCGGCGCCGGGAGCCTGCCCGAGGACGAGCCAGGACCCAGCACTCAGCTCATCTCCTCCGCCCCCAATCGCTCCGCCTTCCTGGACACCAGCAGCTCCTCTCAAGACACCCTACTCCTCGAGACCCCATTCCCTGACACTGGAGTGGAGATGGCCGGCATCGTTGCCGTCCATGGAGTGCAGGAGCGAGCAGAGGCGGAGCAGTACGATGCCGCAGCCGACCGCGTCATCACCGAGGCGGAGACCTTCGTGGAGGCCTACTCCGCCGCTAATCTGGAGGGAGGCCGGACCTACCGCTGGTGGTGCGGCTGCCACCGGCTGAATCTGGTCTGCAAGCACGGCATCATCGTCTCCGCCGACGCCTTCAATCAACTCAACCGCTTCTCCCAGTTCCCCACCCACTTCCGCAACTCCAATGCCGGCGTTCTGCTGCGCAACGTCGGCGGCACCACGCTCAAGCCTCGCATGCAGGTCCCTTTCCATCACTTTCTCCCATCCTTCCCTCATTAACCCCTCCATCCTCCCTCCCCTCATGAATGACTGAAAAAGGGTTGCAGATTCGGTGGACGAGCGAGGTGGCGATGGGCCAGTCTCTCTTGGCCAACAAGCCCTACCTCATCGAGCTCTACTCCAACCACAACCTCGGCGGCGGCGCCCCGGAGCCGCTCTCCCAGGTGGAGTGGCGGATTCTGGAAGAGCTTTTCCATCCCAAGAACGGCCTCCTCACCCTCTTCGCTCAGATCTCCGACCGCCACCAGCTGACCAGCATCGCCACCATGCCCCTCCTCATACCGGACATCTTCCGGCTGGCCAAGACCTGCCAGTTCGTGGAGAACAGTCCGCTGTTCACCAACACCGTCAAGGAGCTGGCCGGGAACCTGCGCCTGGAGCTGGATCGCCGCTTCGGCTCCAACCTCAAGCCCTCGCACAAGGACTGGGATGGCCTGGCCATGGCGGCGACCTTCCTCAGCCCTCGCCACCGCGACCTCCTCAGCCAGCCGCTCAAAGAGGCCGCCATGGAGACGGTTCCTTCTTTACTCCTCCTCATCATTCCTTTTCCATCCCTCAAATGGAAGCCTCCTTCAGATCTGGCGCTATGTGGAGGAGGAGATCCGAGGAGAGGAGGAGGAAGAAGTTCTGCAGGCCTCTCCGCCGCCATCCAGGAACCGCCAGCCCTCCTCCGAAGGCCCTTCCCTGGATGACCTGGACATCATCGACGACATCGACGCTCTGTTCAGCTCCCCGACGCCTCAGCGCCCTGCCCGCCCCGGCCCCGGCGAGATGCCCCTGCCACTTCCCATCAGCCAGTCGTCGGCGCTTCCTCAGCCTCAAGCTCAGGCCCCTCCGGATCTTCGCCGCCTCACCGAGGATCAACTGACCCGCTACGCCACACTCCGCTTCGATGATGAAGATGGTTCCCTTCAATTTCATGCCTCCTCCACTGAGAGGGGCAAAGAGTGATCGGTGCAGTGGTGACGGGGGAGAACCCGGAGTGCGGCTTGGCCTGGTGGACGCAGATCACGCGGCAGCGCAAGCCGTACAACACCATCAAGTTCCTCACCGACAAGCAGAGCATCCTCCCACGCGTCGCCGTCCGCATCCTCAGCGCCCCCTCTTCTTCGGCCTCTGCGGAGCGCCTTTTTAGTGCTATGGGTCTCATGATTGACGGGCGGCGCAATCGCCTCTCTTTGCCTGTCATCAATAGCGAGATTCTTTTCAATTTCAACAAAAAGGCTATGGCGCTGCTCGATTTCTGACTCTTCTCAGCTTCTGTTTCTCTTCCAGCCATTTAGCTGCCCTTCAGTCCATTTAGTCCCCAATCGCCTTCGCCTTCGCCTATTAAGGCCAGTTTGCTTTCGTTAGGGCACAGACCCTCAGTCTCTCAGACTCAATCGTTGCAGCTTTAAGCTTTTGTTGCATTCGTTGAAGCTTTATGCTCTCGCCGCTTTCACAATGTTTTCGCTTTCATGGGAAAAGGCATCCGTTTCGCTAATAAGTAACAGCAAAGCAAGGCAGTAATTAAAAATAATTAATAAATAGTCCTTTTCATTTTCAATGCAAGCAAGCAATTGATGGTCAAGTAGCGTACACATTAGTAATA
Organism: Ptycholaimellus sp. GST1_10; assembly: GCA_030248095.1. Classification (NCBI taxonomy): domain Eukaryota; kingdom Metazoa; phylum Nematoda; class Chromadorea; order Chromadorida; family Chromadoridae; genus Ptycholaimellus; species Ptycholaimellus sp. GST1_10. The sequence continues at coordinate 3,080 of JASANA010008935.1, forward strand.
CACACACACTGCATAACTGCGCGATCCGCTGCTGATTGAGCAACCCGCTGTGAAGGCCCAGTCATTGCATCAGTGTCTCACTCTCAGTAGCAGCTCAAGAAGAATCCCTAGGGCCAAGACTCTCTACGCCATCTACAGCCATGCCGATGTCCCGAGGCAACGTCACCCGGATGAAGCTGGCTGCACAGAGCATCGAGCGGCACCTGGAACGGGCCCATGAAGTCCTCTACGACGCTCAAGACGAGGTTCCTTTCTCCTCCCTCCTCTTCTTCCTCTTCACAGGTTAGCTCGCCTCTAGGTGAACCTGGAGCCGGTGGACGACCTCGCCGAGGCCCACGACGCCATCCACCACGCAGAGGACGGAGTGGGGAGCGTCCTCATGTTCCTCCGCGAGGAACTCTCCGACGAGGACCTGACGGACGTCGACGAGGACCCCGACTCCCAGCCCCCGTCTCCGCCGGTGCTCCCCGCGGCCGCCGCCCTACCTCCGCTCTTCCCGCCTCTCCCGGCCAACGCACCCCAGCAGCAGCCCGCCAACGCCGGTCAGCAGCTCTGGGACAACGCCGTCCAGCTGCTGCTCGCCAACGGCATCCAGCCCGTCAACAACGGCATCCCGCCCGTCAACAACGGCATCCCGCCCGTCATCAACGCTCCACAGGCCCAGCCCAAGGTCCCTCTTTCATCACATTCCCTTTCCCCACTTCCTCTCCCATAGAAAATGGATTGATTGGACTTAGAAGAGGGTGGAGGAGTGATTTGAATGATTGATTGGAGGAGGAGGCGGGACTGGACGAACAGGAGGCGGCCTTGGAGGCCCTGGAGGCGAACGAGGTGGAGGACAACGTGAACGTGAACGTGATCGTGAAGCAGGAGCCGGGCAACGAGGAGGAGTCCGTCTTCGTGGCCATGCAGCAGGAGCCCGAGGACGAGGACTCCGTCTTCGTGGCCGTGAAGCAGGAGCCGGAGCCCGAGAACGCCGAGGACGAGCCGGACATGACGCCGCCCGCCGCCAAGATCAAGCGCACCATGCGTTCGCCCCTCTTTCCTCATTTCCCATTTCTCCTTCACTCTTCACATGTGGATTGATAGGGGCCAAGAAGACGATCATGTCCAAGAAGCCGCTGCCGAAGCCGGTCCGCTCCGCGAGCGACCTGGACTTCGTCGCCGGGACGGGCCACACGCCGGTGAGCAGCCCCTTCTGCCCCCGCCTCGCCGCTCGCCGCAGTCTCCGCCTCGCCTTCCTCCCCCAGCCCCCCATCCAGGCCCAGCCCCCCATCCAGGCCCAGCCCGACAGCACCACCGGCGACGAGGAGAACATCCCTCCCCCTCCTCCGTCTCCCGAATACTAGGTGTACAGCTCCTTTCTCCTCACCCCTTCACCTCCTAAGCCTTCCACCCCTTCGCCCCTTCGCCTTCGCCCCCATTCCCTTCTCTTGCTACTAGTCTGACTTGCCACTTTCTAGCCATGCCCCTATCGTCTCGTCTACCAAAGTGGTGCGCTGCTATTGCAGCATTTGATGTTCGCCTTCAGCAGGCCTTTCGTTTTCTCCGCCTTCAGTAGCCCTTGGAGTTTCTTTGCCTTCAATAGGCCTTCGTTTCTTTGCCTTCAGTAGGCCTTTTCAACCATCACTTTCCAGTTTTACAGTGCGTTTATGGAACCTTCTTTGAGTGCTGGTCACCTTTGTTTAGTCTCTAAGCTTCCGAGAAACCGTTGAGGGGTCAAAAGAAGAACAGAATCACAGCCAGAAGAGAAGTCAATTTGGAAATAGCCGTGAATAGCCGTAAACGATTAGACGGTAGAAATAAAATACCGGAAAAACGTCAAAAAAATAGGCGTTATTTCAAGGAAAATACCGGAAATCGACTAAACGTAAAAATATATAGCAATAGACGATTATATAGGCGTATAACTTATTTTTTCCGGCAAGGCCATTTACGGTATTTTTTATAGACGGACACTCATGGCCAGGTCAAGTGCCCATCATTGGCCTGGCCTCAATTTCGGCACCATTCGATCCCCTGGTTGCTCAAAGCCAGGCTTCAATTCATTTACGTCCTCTCCTGCAGGCTTTGGGCCTTTCTTGAACGCCTGCCAGCAGTGCTCCTTCGAGATTCTTGGCAGGCCGCAAAATGCTCTGCTGCTCCGCTTGGCCTACCGAAAACTGGTCCCCGGTGACAGCCTCCTATTCTCCGACACTAACAACCAGTTTCTGGCTAAGTAATTGTTTACTACTTCCGAATTTATGGTCAAAATTAATATTTTTTTTCAAATTTTATTTTTTTTTGATATTCTTAACCTGATAAGGAAAAACTCTTCGACTCTAATAACTAATTTACTCTAATTTCAAATTTTACTGATACTTTTAAATAATTCAGAATAAACTCCTGGACTAGAATAACTCGATGTCTTTTCTAATCCAAACGGGCGGATTGAACATAACTTTAATTTTTTACTGTGCCTTACAGGACAATTTATGCGCTCAAATTTTAACGAGCAGCAATATCTTGTTCAATGCTTTAAAAATCGTAATTTACCTCAGATGTGACAATGTGAGCTGTCCCAAGCGAATCCTCTCCAACACTGGAGCCATCAACGGAGTCTATCAGCGCAGCCAAACTAATATGAAGAAGTCAACCTGGTTAGAGCTCATGGTACAATAGAGCCAGCGGCAAATAATTATGAACCTAGGCTGGGCTATTTCTATCCAGTGCCACTGTCGACCTCCTCATCCTCCGCCAGCAGCACATCTACCACACCATCCACTTCCATCTCCCTTTCCAGCTCCACCTCTTCTTTTGCACCAGCTTCTTCCTCCAGCTCTATCACCAGCACTTCCATAGCCCCATCAACCAATCCCTCTCCTTCCACCAGTAGTTCCCCTGCCACTAGCACCTGCATAACCCCTTCACCCACCACCTCCACTTCACCATCTTCTCCGACCATCTCAACAACGGCTCCTTCTCTCAGCTCTAGCCCAGGCTCAGGCTCATCCACCCATCCGCCCAATGCCGGTTCCCTGAGCCTTGGTTGGCCTGGGTGTAGAGAGACTGGAGCTGTGCATAGACTTGACGGGGGCGGAGTGCGAGCTGTTGGGGAAGCGCTCCGGTCGTCCCTCCATCTGGGAGCTGGCGCTGGGCCGCTGCAGTTTCGGCGTCCACAAAGGCCGCTTTGGACGAGTCGCGGCCGCGGAATGCGCTGCGGCCCTCGTTCTTCTTTTGCTCACTCCCTGGCCTATGATGGCTGAGTATCGAAGGACCAGTGGACTGGGTTGACTGAACATCGAGGACAGCCTTTTCCACATGGCTCTGAGGCTGAAGGAGAACAGGGGGGGTTCTATTCAGTGACACTTGAAAGTGGATTTCCCGACCAGTAGATTTATGACTGTTGATTGACAGAGCAGTAGTCGCCTAGGTTGACTATTTACTGACTGACACTAGAAAGAGTTGATTGCATTTTCATTGTGTGCTGTTGGGTTGAGACTGGGACGAAATGGAGCAACGGGGAGTTGGCCGTAATTTCTGGAGAGGCTGCAGTGAAGCTTCTCTCCACTGTCTACCCATACCCTGCCTTCCGCTGGGGCTGCCTCTTCATATCGGTGCTCTGCTCATCCTCAGCTTTAGTTTACGCTCCAAGCCCGCTTTGCAGAACGACACTACGCGACCTTCGCCTGTTCCCATCATAAACACTCCTGCAAATGGTAACCGCTAATTAGCTTTTTCAACAATTTTTTACATTTCATCTTTTAAAAAGATTTCGGGCAATCTTTCAAAAGCGTAAGGCTTCAAAACACCGCCTTAGAGTTGCAGGGGCGTGTATGGAGTTTTACTGGCCCAACTACAAAGCGGGGGGTGTTCGGCGCTACTGGGGCTGTTCCCAGGCTCCCGGCTGCTATCCCTGGTGCATGATTGAGCGTCAGTAATTCAAACGCTTTTTCAATCAGTACGAGATGGTGAAATATCCAGTTTTCATTCCAAATATGTAGTGCACTGAGGAGATAAATAACAAGTATATGGCGCAGAGCGCAATAGGTGACCGCGGAGCTTCACAGCCCACAACTTCCCACACAACTTAGCAGCTTACAATTCCATGCCAATGCTCTTAATTTACATTTTAATGCTCATTTTTAATTTTTTAATACGAAAGAAAAGTTTGTCCAAATCCATTGAGAATTCGCCATTTCTCAATGTACCCCATTTTTCAGACATTCTACCCAAAAAAGTAATGTTTCAAATGCTCAAGGACCAGGTTCAAACCTCCAGATCTTTCTAAATTGTTATTACCTTTCAGGGAAAAAAAAGTTTGTCTAAATCCATTGAGAATTCGCCATTTCTCAGTAAACCCCACTTTTCAACCTTTCTACCCAAAAAGTAATGTTTCAAATGCTCCGGGACCGGTTCCACCCCTCCAGATCTTCCTAAAATGTTAATACCTTTCAGCAAAACAAAAGGTTTGTCCAAATCCACTGAGAATTCACCATTTCTCAACACACCCCATTTTGCAAACTTTCTACCCAAAAAAGTAATGTTTTAAATGCCCCGGGACCGTTCCCACCCCTCCAGATCTTCCTAAAATATTATTACCTTTCAGGAAAAAAAAAGTTTGTCAAAATCCGTTGAGAATTGAGCATTTTACAGCATACCCCATTTTTCAACCTTTCTACCCAAAAAAGAAATGTTTCATATGCTTCAAGATCAGTTCCTTCCCCCCAGATCTTCCTAAAATATTATTACCTTTCAGGAAAAAAAAAGTTTGTCAAAATCCGTTGATAATTGAGCATTTTACAGCATACCCCATTTTTGAACCTTTCTACCCAAAAAAGTAATGTTTCAAATGCTCGGAAACCGATTCCACCACTCAAGATCTTCCTAAAATTTTATTACCTTTCAGGGAAAAAAAAGTTTGTCAAAATCCGTTGAGAATTGAGCCTTTTACAGCATACCCAAATTTTCAACCTTTCTACCCAAAAAAGTAATGTTTCAAATGCTCGGAAACCGGTTCCACCCCTCCAGATCTTCCTAAAATTGCATTACCTTTCAGGAAAAAAAAAGTTTGTCCCAATCCGTTGAGAATTCGCCCGTGGACAGCATTTCCAGACATATATATATACGCCCTCGCTGACGGTTCGCTTTGCTCCCTCGCGCCCAGCCCCTCTTTTCGACCCAGGTGTATGTTTTGAGGGTTATTGCTAGATCTTTATTTTGATAAGGCTCTAGCTCGTCACAGGTAGCTTCAATCTTTCTAATTCTTTTTGCATTGGAAAGAGCATCATCAAATTGACCAAAACTCGCGAGAAATCGCTGAAAAGTTGCAGAATTGTAGTAAATTTTGTAAAAAACCATTTGTCCGAACTCCTACTCCTCCTCCTCCTCCTCCTTCTTCTTCTCCGCATCTATTCAATGGACGATAGTAGGTATTCATTTCTTCCCCCCGCCCCCTGCCCCCGGTCACTGGGCTTCATCATGTAGTCATTTATTGATAAATCTGAAGTTGGGCTAAGGTTGCATATGCCCCAGTGGTGTAGTGGTGTACGCGATTGGTCAGATGAATGAACCTGGCAGGTTCGAATGCTTCTCAAGAGTTCTTTTTTATTTTTGTCTGTTTAAAGTTGAGAAAACAACTGGTATCATCGGAAGGCCTAATGTAAAGCTCTATTTTCCCAAAAATCGATTCTCCTAAACATAATCTAAGAAAATTTCTCAAAACTTTTTGTTTGCCAATAAAATGTGCATTGTAATTTCCGATTTGAAATTTTTTTTAAAAGTTTTTGTTTATTATTTATTTATTTATCCAATAAAATATTAGTTAAATATGTAACCAACATTACAAAATTTTTATTTATAAATTTTATACTATATTAAAAGTGGAAGAAATATCTGGTACCATCGGCAGGCCAAAAGTGGGTCTCTTTTCTCCAAATTTTGTAATTGCCTCGAGCAAAAAGTCAAGGAAATTTATCTACTACTTGTGGAATCTGCTGCGTCATCTGCATTTTGTTTTTGGGCGCGCATGGAAAGAGACACTGAACTGCGCGCCAAAAACAAAATGCAACTGTCCAAGCAGCAGATTCCACAAGTAGTAGATAAATTTCCTTGACTTTTTGCTCGAGGCAATTACAAAATTTGGAGAAAAGAGACCCACTTTTGGCCTGCCGATGGTACCAGATATATATATATATATATACCTGAGGACAAAAGTTCAGTAACCTCTATAGACCGCGGAGCGGCCCTTCGGGCCGCTCCGCGGTCAAAAATCCTGAGAAATGGAGTTTTACTGGCCCAACTACTGGCCCATGGGGGAAACTTTCATGAGGGGGGGGGGAGTTCTTGCTTGGGAGAGGGTAACTCTCATGGGGGAAACTAGGTGTCAGCCGAGGCGGTGACCGGGAGTCAAAAGCCGTCCACATCCACGTTTCCTACACAGTCCACCTAGCCTCTCCTTGCCTGCATACCAAACAATTAATATTTCCTCTCCATTTTTAAATCGTACACCGGGGGTGGGGACAGATATGGGTGTGAGGCAAGGAGAGGGTATGGGGAGTTGCGGACTTTGTGCCAGTGGGCGTCGCCGACAGGTATCTGGGCACCAACAAAAAAAGCAGCACAATGAGCAAGGCCGATTGCTAACTAGAAGAAGGATGTTTCAAAAGGTTGATGTACAGACATGATTGATTCTTGTGGCTAATAAGAGATCCTCAATGAGTTGGTGTCAAGTAAACGCCAAGATGGCGTTCATGTCTTTTTCCTACCGCCTCCAGGCGCCCCAGTTCCGTGCCCTCCGCGTGTGAACTCTGGCCAGTGCGCCATTACTTTGCTCTGTAAGCCGCTATGATTTCATCATTTTGCAATCTGGCTGTTTACTTTTTTCTTTCTATGATTAAATGATTGTTCTAATCGCATCCCTGACCATTCTTTCTTACGGTATTGGCTTTTGTGGCATATTGAAGATTGACGAGACGAGTATGACGAGTGGAAGCCAAATGGGTGGGTAAAAGCCAAATGCATAAAAAAATTCTAAAAAAAGACGAGAAACCTGGATACAGCCAGGTAGTATTGTCGTTGAGGTCAAAGACTGTGATGGCGATGGGGGCTGACCTTAACCCTGAATCCTAGGAAGTTGAGGCGAATATGGTAGCCTAATCCGTGATTACGCAGATGGCATTTCTGGAAAATGTAGCCGGTGAAATTCTTTTGGATGCACTCAATCCTTAGCCTTCCTTTCATGCTGCCTTTGAAACATCAACATAGCTAAGACAATTTATGGCTGTGGAGTTTGTATTGAATGTATCACATCTATCAAACTGAAACTGCCACTATTATAATAGCCTAAAAATAATGAAACCTTAAGTTGGAGGTTGACGTTGGAGTGAGTTTCGGCATCAAGTTGTGCGAGCCAGACGGATCCAGCCTTCCCGAGCAGAGAGTAGACTAGAGAACCGCCCTTCGCATCCCGGGCCCAGGCCAGGCCTACCACAGCTCCCACTGTTTTGTCCTCCTGCACTCGGAGCACCATCTTCTCTGCCTGCATTTGCCAACTTGCACCTCCTGCTTTTTCAGTCGACAAAGAGGGTGTAGAAGAGCTAGCTGCGCTGGCCTTGATTTGGCCAAAAGGCGAAGACCGGTTGAAAAAAGGGCTGACATCCCCCCATCAGATTCCCCCCCCCAATGGGTCCCCCCCATGAAAGTTCCCCCCCCCCCCATGAAAGTTTCTCCCCCCCAAGATTTTACCTATACCCACACACCCTGCGCTAATGCAGCCCATAGTTGATACGGCAGTCTAAACAGGGGAATTTTTGTCTTGGGGGGGGGGAACTAGTCGTCAAAACTCTTGGGGGGGGGAACTAGGCGTCGAAATCGACGACTAGTTACCCCCCAAGAGTTTTGACGCCTAGTTTCCCCCCCAAGACACAATTCCACCTATTTTAACCTAGTTTCACAGCTGAGCCGTATCAACTAGGGGAAGAGTTAGCGCAGGGTGTGTGTGGTAGGTAAAATCTTGGGGGGGGGGGGAACCTTCATGGGGGGGAAACTTTCATGGGGGGGTCCCCCCCCCCCCCCCCCCCTTGGTTGGCCGGTACCCTCCAGGGGGGGCTTGATTAGGGGGGGAAACTAGGCGTCAGCCGAAAAAAGCATTTAATCGTTAAATTTAGAGGCCATCTATGTTAGTCATTTTTTGTTAATTATTGTGAATCTGACACTTAGACTCTGACACTGACACCAGTACTGTTCATTGAATGTTAAGTAAAGTTTTGTCTTCTATCGCGTTTGTGAAACATCAAAACCAAGGATAACAAAAGCCTTACCTGCAGCACAGGAAAATTGTTGCTGTCATCCTCCACGACGACGCTGACGCGTCTCAGAGCTTCAGCCTCCTTCCTCTCGGCGGCAACTCATAGCTCTTCTTCTTCTCGTAGTCCAGACTTTCCGCCTACAATCATCACTATTTTCTTCTTTTGTCAGCAAAAATATTTCTTCTCATTCCAAATCACAAAAACCTCCCCGACTACTTTCAGCAACATGCCGCACACCAGTCAGGCGACAGCATCAACTTGGAATGGCAGCCTGGTAGGATGGCCTACTCCACTTCTAGCAGCTCCTCTTTCAGTCCTACCGAGTCAACAGCCGCTCCCACTGCTGCGTCCCCCCAAGCTTGGTTCTTTTCAGACCTGGTCCTTGTGGCTCTGACGAGGAAGGAGAGCTGTTTGCAGGCCTAGTTCTGCAATTACAGGCAGGCGTTGTTTCCCGAGGAATGGAAGAAAGGAGATAAATGCTTTGAGGGATCGTTTGATGGTGAGGAGGCTGCGTCGCCAGTGGAGGTGGAAGACGTTGGAGGCGTCCGTAGCCTCCTTGAACATGCCGTACTCCACGGCGTCGCCCAGATCCCAATCCCCGGCCACCAGCTGCAACGGACAGGCTGCCTACTCGCTTCATTGAGGTTTCAAATATTCAATTTAACCAGTGTCATTCAATTGAATCCCAATGAATGAATGTTTTGTAGTGATTGATTGATGAGGCTGCTTGTAAACCTGTATGGCCTGAAAGCCACGATTGGCGTTGGCCGGAAGACTGATGGAGGCTGCTGGGAAAGCCGATGCTCCATCCTTTCTGTCCAGCACATGGAGGTCGAATCCTTGTCCGTCCGCGCCGTCCACAATATCAATGTTTGGCCTCAGCATAATGCTAGCGCAGAATTTGATCTATTTGCTGCAACTAGGTGCTCTGTGTGAGTTGATCGTGGAGGATTTATTTGTGAATAGGATGCTGTGTGAAGCAACCTCGTTGTCATTCAGAGCCAGTGAATGCGCTGAAAATGCGCAAAACTAATCGTTGGGAACAGAAGTGATGGGAAGCTGGTGAGCAATTGAACCGTCTGCCTATTTGCAAGAGGATAGCAGCCTGGAAAGAAAGAACCAGAGAAGGCATCCGGAATAAGCGGGCACAGAGAGGCCACGGGTGAAGGATTAGTCTTTTAATCCACCCGCCGCTTTGACTGAGCTCACCAGACTGCCCTTCTCTGCCTCCTCCCCTATCGATGTCTTCAAAGACTTAACATTTCGTGTTCTGGTCGAATTGTTGACCTAGGCGATGGAGCAAATGGTGGATTAACAAAAGCTTAAAAAATGAATGTCATCACTGACGCTGAGGTTCAATTGAAGCGGTGCGCTAGTCCTGGGTGTTGGAAGGGCTTGGGCCAGGCTCACCAGGCCAGTCTCTAAATCTGCAATTTTGTTTGACAGGCTGTCGTGGACAGCAAAAATATCGGTCCATTTGAATCAAAGCGAAACTATGAGACAACGCCAAAACAATAAGCCCCGCCCTACCATTTGACCCCCATAAAAATATGTCTGAAAGTCCACTTTATTGACTCTGCTCAAATTCAGTTAGGAAAGTAAAAATGAGGACACTTTCTGCGATATTTGGAGTCGGGTTTGGCTGTTGTTCGCGGTCCAATGGGGCCACAGCCTTCAGTTCACCTCCGAAAGGCGACTGTACGAGCTGGGGGTGTAGGAGCTCATGGAACAAGAAGATTATAAATGATTTATAACGTATTAAGCAAGCTAAGCAAGTTCGATCTTCATACATGAGGAGCTGGAAACTCACCTGCAAGCTCCTTTGGTCTACTTTTTGGTCTACTCAATTCGCTTATGTTTCAATTTGAGCATTTTATGGGAGTGCTGTGTCTGTACAACGATGCGATTGCGAGTTTAATTACCAGAGATTGATGCCAGCTCTCCAGGCTGACTGCCGATGACAGCCAGATGTAACAGGCTTTGTGGTTCCTCCAGCAGACTGACCTTGTGCAGCCCCTGACTGAAGCGCAGTCCGGACTCTTCCAGTTCCTCCACCTGCTCCATCCACTTCTTCTTCTTTCTGACTGCATCAAGAAGGGTATTGTGATCATTTATGCCAATAATCATGGAACTTTATTCACTAAGATGGAATGACGGGCCTGACCGTTCTAGGTTCGGGCTCATTTTAAGCTTATATTGCAAAATTTTGCGCACAAGTATTAGCCTGGACAATTGCCTTTGCTCATAGTTTATGGTCGGAGATAAGCCTCCGGAGGTCTCTTCTGCACAGTGGACACTTGCTTGAGTTTTGTTATGTTGTTGTTGAGTTTTATTCATATTTTGAAACTACGCGGGTTTTGTCCTAGCTATCAGCTAAGCTATCAGACTCCGATTCCACAACTTAACCCGCAGCTGCCCTGCCCAGCTATGGCATTTATGCAGATCAGTGGGGAGCGCTCAAAGCAGGCAACAGTGTGCCAGAGGTATTTGCAGCAAAATGCCATTTTTCAAAGCATCTCAGCCTCCCGCTCAAGCATCAAACACAGTGACGCTCAGGCTTTTGCGAACACTTTGACAGAGTTAGCGTAATGACGCTGGGACATTTTTCCTGCCGAGGCGAAGTTGGAAGAGGGAAGACGCAGACGAGATTGTGGCCGAAGGAGCAGGTGCCATTCACCACCGGTCGACGCTGGTGGGAGCTGGGAGGAATAAGGTAAGCGGAGAGAGGAAAAAATAGGCCTGAAATCTTGAAAGTAGTATATAAAAATTGTATGGAAGAATTAAAAAAATGTTGAGAGAAAGGACAAATTAAAATAAAACTAAATATTTATCTACTTATTGTCAATCAGCTTCAATCAATTGCATCACCGCTTGAGCATAGCAGTGGGTGGCGTTTTACAATGAACTGTGTTTTACAATGTTTTACGCCTGTAATGAGTAATTTAGGCTCACCGATGGTACCAGTTTTTACCGAAATGTTGAAGTTTGTTTCTCTTCTGCTTCTTTCATAACTGTTAATTCTTCCTTCCGTTTTGGCTGTTTATTGGCTAAATTCTTTCCCAGAAATTTTAATATTCTACCCATATATTTTCAGCTCTTATCAACCGAAATAAATTTCAAAGCAAAAGCCCAGCTTTAGATCACGGGTATGGACTCTGGAAAACTGCTAGAAGACCTGGCAGAGGACGTGAATTTTTATATGACAGCCCCACTCCCGTATGCTCGGCTCTACTATGCCACGTCCAGGCCATTTGCCAAAGTGCAGCATCCAGCAGGCTGCAATCGCATATCACTTCCAAGCACTGCCCTGCTTTTTTTGGCTTGAGTCACAGTCTATGTTTGGATTCTCGACTCGCTTTATATCCTCGTCGTGGCCTTTCTTCTGCAACTCAAAGTTCATTGGCAAGTTGATTGGTGATTGGGCTTGGTTACGCAAAATCAGATGTACTTGCTTATATAATAAAAACGCTAATATTTCGAATTTTTAGGTGTTTGGGCCAAAAAATGGTTGAAACAAGTATATGGCGCAGAGCGCAATAGGTGACCGTGGAACTTCACAGCCCACAACTTCCTTGGCAGCTTACAATTCCATGCCAATGACTACCTTTGACTACCTATTAAATTTGACTACCTGTCGGGAAAAAAAGTTTGTCCAAATACGTTGAGAATTCGCCATGTCTCAGCAAACCCCATTTTTCAACCGTTCTACCCAAAAAAATGATGCTTCAAATGCTCGGAAACCGGTTTCACCCCTCCAGATCTTCCTAAAATATCATTACCTTTCAGGAAAAAAAAAGTTTGTCAAAATCCGTTGGGATTTGAGCATTTTACAGCATACCCAATTTTCAACTTTTCTACCCAAAAAAGTAATGTTTCAAATGCTCGGAAACCGGTTTCACCCCGTCAGATCTTCCTAAAATATCATTACCTTTCAGGAAAAAAAAAGTTTGTCAAAATCCGTTGGGAATTGAGCATTTTACAGCATACCCAAATTTTCAACTTTTCTACCCAACAAAGTAATGTTTCAAATGCTCGGAAACCGGTTTCACCCCGTCAGATCTTCCTAAAATATCATTACCTTTCAGGAAAAAAAAAGTTTGTCAAAATCCGTTGGGAATTGAGCATTTTACAGCATACCCAAATTTTCAACCTTTCTACCCAAATAAGTAATGTTTCAAATGCTCGGAAACCGGTTGCACCCATCCAGATCTTCATAAAATATCATTACCTTTCAGGGAAAAAAAGTTTGTCAAAATCCGTTGAGAATTGAGCATTTTACAGCATACCCAAATTTTCAACCTTTCTACCCAAAAAAGTAATGTTTCAATTGCTCAAATTCCGGGTCTACCCCTCCAGATCTTCCTAAAATAGCATTACCTTTCAGGAAAAAAAAAGTTTGTCCCAATCCGTCCCAGGCTCAACAGTGTTTCCATGGCTGTCCTATCTTGTTCCCACGCATTTTTGAATGCCTCAGAGGACGCCATCACCTGGAGCCCCCTCCTCCTGGGTCCAGAGGCCTGGATCGGCTCTGGCCTCATAGGGTAAGGCGGCTATGGAATGGATTGCCAGAAGAGGTTGCTGCGGGTGGGCTGGGACGCTTTACGGCTGTGGTCAAGCACCTTCTGGCGGGCAACTGGGCGGAGTGACAGCCAATATTCCCTCCCGTTCTATGAACTCATTCTCTGCCGCGATTCTCTACATTCGTTTGGTATTGTGCCGTTAGGCTATACCTTCCTTCTCAGATAAACTGAGCTCCCGTAAAAAAAAATTCGCCCGTTCCCAGCATTTACAGAAATATATATATATACATATATATATATGAGGACAAAAGTTGAGTAACCTCTATAGACCGCGGAGCGGCCCTTCGGGCCAATTTAATCTAAATTCAAAATTTATTCAAAAAAAAATGACAAGCCCACTTAGCAGCAAATTTTGGAAGCCACGGCTTTCGTTCAAAATTTCTAACTTTCAAGTCCGCTTCCTCATAAAACCTAGTTACCCAGCACCACCTTATCTGTTCCACATTATTCGTAGAATTTTAAAGGAAATTGACTAAAGCAGCAATATTCGAACATAGCACCTAAACTGCATTAATTTTTCGTACACTATGTCAACTTTTGCGCCACTGTGCCTTGAAAATAAATTGAAAACGAACAAAAGATCAATACGGCTAGCCAAAGAGCACAGTTGAGACAATCCGGCTTGTATTTGGCGACCACAGCATCGAAGACCGGCTGACTCAGGAAGGCTGCGGCCGCACTCAGTCCTTTACCTTTGCTTGCCTGGAAACTGCGGCCAATTAATTATTTATTGCTACCGGTGGGGCTTCAATCCGTTTCAATAATCCAGTTTCTTGAAAAAATTATTGGATGAAGACTTCCTAGTAACCAGGGGCGACGGCACGAGGCCGAATGCACCCCTCTCCCCGAAACCATGTAGGGTCAAAAAGTAGGCGATTTGGCATAAAAAACGTGTGATTTGGTAAAAATTTTGAGCAATCTGGGCTTTCCTACCCCCGAAGGATGTGCGCCCCCCTGTCCCCGGTAGATGAGGGAAGGAAGGCTGGGGGATACAGCATGATCATTGCAGACTAGGTCAGCATGCCGTCCGGACACGATGTGATCGTAGACGAAGTAGCAGGTGCCATTCACCACCAGCGTTCGCGGCACGCCCATAGATGAGCAGTCGGCGCTGGAGACGCCTGAAAGCATTGGAAGCAGGGTGTCCCCTTCCAATTCTTGCCATCTCCGCAATTCCAGTAGTTGCGAAAAAATAGGATAAATGGGAACAATCTGAACTCCAATTATTCCTAACCCAATTTTATTGTGATAAACTGCAAGTATTGCAATAGGAACGGCATTTGGGGTAATAAGGATTCGAAATAGGTTACACAAGTACTTGAAGAATAGGAATGGGCAACGATTTTTGTGGAAAGGGGTGGCCGGGGGTGGCCGGGTAGGGCCGGGAGGGGGGCATTGAATTGTGATAGGCTAATTATGATACAATGTGAACGCATAATTTTTGGTGCCTTTTCGGGCCTGTTTCCTAAAGATCCTAGCAATTACTCCTAATTCCGAATCATAATTGCGTATCATTATTCCAAAATTTTGCCCGAATAATGAGACAATGAAGTACTTGCGTAATAGGATACAGAATTATGAGTCTGTGAGTTGCTCCTATTGTTCCCGGCCGACTTTCGGGCATTTGGGCCACCCTGATTGGAAGGAATAAAGTGGAAAGGAGAAATTTGGTGGAAAAAGAATTATGAGGGAATTGAGAAAATTTGAACTGATGGAATTAATCAATTGAGCGAAGGTATTGGTGAAAAATCTTTGTTAAAAATCTAAATTCTTAAAAAATAATATTAAAAAAAATAAAATCTTAAAACCTTTGTTAAAAATGTTTGTTTCTCTAAGCATACCTTGAAGATGACCGATGTGGCGTTTTTTGACAGCGTGCTGATGGAGCGCTAGAGCGATTTCGCCACAGGCCACAGCCAGCATTTGATCTGCACCGCAAGTAGTTCGCTGATAGTGCACTTCACAGTCGCCCAGCTTGCTGTGCAGGTTGCGGCAACTGAAATACCACAGCTAAGGCAGTAGGCATAATCAAGAGCATATTTTGAATTGAAAAAAATAAATTCTTATGAAAAGGAAAAATTGCCTAATTTTTCACTTTTTTTCAGTTTTTATTGTTAGCTAAGACGGATGGACAGGCGCGGATATTCTGTTCAATTTCGGGGGGGGGAAAAGTTACGAAATTTTTTTTGGCACTAGTGATTTTGTCTGCGCGCGAAGCGCGCAGGAAATTTTTTTTTTAAATGAGCAGCCAGACTGCCAAAATTAGACTGAAAAATTAGGTAAATTTGACAAATATTTTCAATTTCTGCGCGCAGCGCACAATTTTTCAACAACCATAGTCCATAAAATCAAGAAATCACCAAAGAAAATGATAAATCTAATGTCTATGTCTCTGTGCGCGAAGCGCGCAAAATTTTTTTTTATTTTTTCCATCTAAAGGTATAAAATTTCCTCCCTTCCTGATAATTTCGGGGGGGAGGGGAATTCCCCCCCCCCCCGAAATCATTTCGGGGGGGGAAACTTCCCCCCTTTCCCCCCCCCCAATATCCGCCACTGCGGATGGATAACGGTTTTTTTATAAATTAAATTCTGTCATTTTTTCGGTCTCCAAAGATGCTCCAAAGTCCAAACATATGTTGTTGTTTTAAGTCTATTATTTTTAACTTATGTAAAAATATTGCGAGTGACACATTGATTACGTACCTGATGCGCTTCAGTACAACAGGTCCTGCCGCTGATATGTTAGCCTTGAGCACTCCGTTCTCCATAATTAAAAAAGCGCCTTCCCTGCCAAATTTGTCCCATAACATTAGTTTAGCATTTTAAATTTTAGTATTTTTGGAAACGTGAAGCCTAGATGGCGACAGATTGCGTTTGCCTCCACTACAGTGGCAGATTTGTCCTTGTTGCAGACCAGGCCCCAGCCTTCGCTATGCGACATTTTGACCTGGAAAATAGTTTTTTGCAAACCTTATTTACGTTAGAAACAAAAAATAAATTTAACGTTACCTGAAGCAGTCCTGCAAAAGCAGTGGAAGACGCTTGGCCATCTTTAGTGACTAGTCTTACATCTTCGATGTTTGGAATGCCTGAAGTAATAGTATTTGTCGAATGCAGGCTTATAATTCAAAAAATTCAAAAGATACCAAAGGTTTGCCCAAGAAAAGAAACAATAGTAATCCAAAAAATCAGTGAAATCATTATTAAGAAATTTTTTAGTTTTAATCAGAGTTTCATGAGAGTAATGTTTGCAAGTCATGGGAAAACGAAGAAGTAATTTCTCATATTCTTGATTTTAAAGTAAAGAAATAATGCTCAATGGATGAATTCAAAGCATGTGAAAGTTCAACGCTGGATTCAATGAGTGCCAGATATTGCACTAGTTCCCTTCATTTTTGTGGGGTGTTTGAACAAAAATACGAATCAACAAAACAAAGTTTTCAAAATTAAACCAAATATAGTGATGGTATTATGCTTTAAATATGACAAACCAATTAATGCAAAAGTAAAAATAATTTTTTGGCTGATGCCCTGAACCCTGAACCTCAAAGGTTTAACCCCCCCCCCTCCTCAAAGGGTTTCGCCCCCCCCCCTTCAAGAGATAAACCCACCCCTCAGGAGATAAACCCACCCCACAAAGGTTTAACCCCCCCCCCTCAAGGCAATATGTCCTTACTTATAGTGACTTACCTATACTCACACACCCTGCTCTAACACAGCCCATAATTCGTCCATAAGCTAGTTAGTCGGGCGTATGCCTACCAGGAGTAGGGGCTTGTCCCCTACATGGAGTACCATTCAAGATTCCAACTGAATGGCTTAGACGCATGCTCGTCCTCGACGAGGTCATGACTGTGGCAGTACCCTAGGCATGATAGTCCTCAACTAGTAGGTACTGCCACAGTCATGACCTCGTCGAGGACGAGCATGCGTCTAAGCCCTTCAGTTGAAATCTTGAAATGTACTCCTTGTAAAGGACAAGCCCCTACTCCTGGTAGGCATGCGCCCACCATCCGGTATAGACTAACTAAAAAAGGGCTGATGGACGTTTCCTGCCCCCAAGAGTTAGTCCCCCCGCCCTCAAGAGTTTCTCCCCCCCCCAAGGGGTTACTCCCCCCACTCAAGGGTTATTCCCCCCCCCCCCCCAAGCCCAATTTTTTTTATTGTCTTAAAATGCTCCTCTATACATATCTCGAAATTTAAACTCACGGAATTTTTATGTAGATGATTAAATACCTACTTTTTTGAAACATAGTTAGTCTATACCGAGTTCGTCTATACCGAGTTCGTCATGCTACTAGTTAGTCTATACCGCAATATAGGGCGTAGCCACCTGACTTTTTTAAAGGCTCGCGAGGGACATAGTTAGTCCTTACCGAGTTGAGCACTTTAAAACATTAATGAACTCGGTAAGGACTAACTATGTTTAAGGACTAACTATGTCCCTCGCGAGCCTTTAAAAAAGTCAGGTGGCTACGCCCTATATTGCGGTATAGACTAACTAGTAGCATGACGAACTCGGTATAGACTAACTATGTTTCAAAAAAAGTAGGTATTTAATCATCTACATGAAAATTCCGTGAGTTTAAATTTCGAGATATGTATAGAGGAGCATTTTAAGACAATAAAAAAAATTGGGCTTGGGGGGGGGGGAAGAACTGGGGGGGGGGGGGGGGGGGAGAAACTTGGGGGGGGGGGGGAAGAACCTTTGGGGGGGACTAACTCTTGGGGGGGCAGGAAACGTCCATCAGCCTAAAAAAGTAGGTATACAGATGTTCATATCAAAATTCCTTGAGTTTAAACTTCGAGATATGTTAAGAGAAGTATGTTAAGGCAATAAAAAATGGTGCATATTGTCTTGAGGGGGGGGGGGTTAAACCTTTGAGGGGGGTTATCTCTTGAGGGGGGGGTTCATCTTTGAGGGGAGGGTTAAACCTTTGAGGGGGGGGGGGGGTTCAGGGCATCAGCCAATTTTTTTCCCAAGAAAAGAAACTGAATTGAAAATCATGTCATCCAACCCGAAAATGGCAGACCGAAAACCAGCTAACTATAAAACCTTGAATATGATTCTTGGCCGCCCTCTCACACGCAACACTGAGCAGCTGGGATCTGTCGCAAGAGGCAGTCCCAGTACTGACGCTGCACTGGCCCAGTTTTCCTTTCGTCCCCTCACATCTGAGACTTGCCTCAAGGTTGTTACTTGGAATAAAAGACGCCACCCAACCTTAGCGCTTCCACTGCCATCACCCCGTGTCCATGATTTTCCAGCGATACATGTCTGGAATGCCATAAACTTTTCATCCAAGGCCAGAATCACATATTGAAGGCCACAATGATTTAGTTATGATGGTATAGAAAGGTACTTTCATCTGAATTTGAATAAAAACATGTCAGCAAAATTCAAACCTCGCCATCAAGGAGGAATGCAATATACGTGTGCTGGCAAAGGTGAACGGAGAAGTGTCCGATGTTGTAAGAAGGCTTGCAAACGGTATGCGCAGATGTTTCTCCTTCGAGATTTCCGGTTTTCTGCTTTCCTAGCCTCAGCTCTGGGCTAATTTTTGGCTGGGTTATCCTACCATTCCTGGTCGATCACCAATTATTTTAATCATTGTTGTTTTTTTCCTTTTTCTGGTCTTTCACAAATATCTTGAAGCGTACCTTAATTCAAGGCGTTTGCAGATTGCCTGAGCTGGATCTACAGCGGACTGTTTTTTATTGCATACAAAGCTCCAAATTTGGCTGCCGGTAAATTTTACCTCAATTTGTCAATTTGTAGTGCAACTCATGAAGCATTAGAAAACAATTCGTGTGAGAATAATCAAATTTCTAACTTGAACCAGTCCTTCAAGTAATTGTGACGAACTTTGCCCAGTGGAATTGACAAGCCTCACATGTTCCATGTTTTTAAATCCTGCTAAAATATCTGATAAATGTAACCAACGTTTGTTCTAGAAATACTTACCCGCCGAGCTCATGGCGGTGAAAAATAGTGGAAGCAAACAGCTAATTAGTTTCATGCTGAACTGTTTTTAAAATTATAACTTTTTCGATTCTCCCTTCTTGGTTTTGATGCTGTTTTGCATGAAACTCTTGCACGTTCATAGGAAGAAAACCTCGTGAGAAATATTTTTTGCATAGAATAGACATTCTTTCTAGGTTAACATTGTTGCTGGGAAAATTTATGTGCTTTGTTGGTTTATTTTGAAAGGAGCAGGAGCCCAAATTATTCTGCGAAATTGTCGGTGCTGCTAGTGTAAATATTAATTCGCATCTTTTTAATTTTTTAAATTAGTTTAACTTTTGTGATGTTTCCCAAACCTGTTTCGTCCGTCCCATGTTGACGAGGCGGGCGGAAGGGAGGCCGGGATCAGTCTGTCTATTTTCCCCAAGATGCCCTAACCTGTTCCGCTCTCCTTCCCGGCTCTTCCGGGCCTCTTCCGGTGACTTACGAAAGAGAATCTCGCTATGTTCCTGCTGTTAACACCACAGCGTTTGGTAAAGCAGAGAGCTCGTTAGCTTATCTGTACTTCGACCGACCACCTCTACAATGCTACTACAACGCCCAGCACCACTTCCGCCAACTTCCGCCACTTCCGGCGACAACTACCGCTTCCGCCACAACTTCCGGCCTTTGGACATCGCCGCCTTCCACCGCCAGCGATCGAGTCCAAAGCCCCAGTCACCGATCTACAGAGCCAGGACAGCGAATCGAGCCCAGCCTGCAAAGCTGCACTTCGCTTCGCTGCCCGACAGGACACCCTGCAGCCCCAGAGCTTCACTCAGCCAGAGCCGGCCCAGTGAACTTCTATGCGACAGCAACTGCGACTACGCTGCATGGAATTGAAAATTGACTTCCAAGTCTCTTTTTCAATATCCGTTCTTCACCAGCAACATCGCAGCGCCGAGTTTCCAGACATCACGCCATCTTTTGGCGGTAAACAGGAAACCCCCGACGCCGAGTTTCCAGCCATCATCCATCACGCCATCTTCGGCGTAAACAGGAAACTCCGACACGTCACACGGCACACTTGCTACCGTAATCTGCTGCCACGAAGGGTCTTGAAGCGAACTGAAAGTTCTCTTCAAAAATAGCATCTACCTTCGATGATTTCATTTATCCTTGCGGATTTTATGAAATCATTGACCGCCGACGATCAAGACAACAATCGACTTCGCTTCAGAGCATTGAAAATTAACTGAAAAGTTTCTTTTCATTGCTGACGTCATCAGCGTCGTCTCCAGAATTTCATCATCCTGAAAAGGATTTTGAATTTCTCTACAGCTGCCAGCTACTAGCATCGATCCGCCTTCGATGCCAGCCTTTGAAATTGGCCGTTGTCAATTATCAAAGATCTTCGCTGCCAGCCACAGTCAACGTCGGCACAGACTCAACTCTGCTTGGGCATCGAAAACTTACTGCAAAGTTGTTTTCATGCTGGCTCTACAAGCATCGTCGATCGCAATTTCATTATCCTTGGACGGATCTTGAAATTGTCTGCAGCCAAGAGCGACCGCGTATTTTCGCTGCCAAAGTTGAAAATTGGCTCCGATCAGTTTTCAACTCCTGGCCTCTGCTGCAACCGAGCCGGCCAACCAGACCAGCTATCCAGCAAGCAACGTCTACGCTGCTAGAGTTTTGGAACCGTCTCTGACCAGTCCAAAACTCCCTGCTACCTGCTGCAATCGCCGGCCAGCCTGTTTATAAATCTTGGCGGATTTATAAACGATCGAGCATCGCTGAAGAAAAGATGGGCCGAACCTCAGAGTCAAAATGCCGTCTTTCAACGTCGCATCATTTACTGATCTTTATGATCATGTAAATTAGAAAAGCAACGGCGAAAGACAAGGAGCAAAGAGACTCATCAACGGCTTTCCTTTTCTACGCGGACGACTATGGGAGCAGACCCAGCTCAGTGGACTGCTTGCACTGCCACTGCTACGGCCTCCCAGTGTTCTGCGTCTTCAGCCTGTTCACCTGCGGCCAGAAGGACCTCTCCATGGACGGCGCCCTCCACAAACACTTCGTCCGCCTCTAATAAGGCGCCTTCGAAGCGTATTCAAGGGACTCGCCCCTCCCTCCTTCTGCCCGCCATGGAAGAAAGCGCCAACTCTGGACAAAGTCCGCCGCTTTCGCTACGGCTTCCTGGAGCACTCCAACTGCGTCCAGATCTTCATGGACTGCAATCAGCGCGGCACGCTGAACGGCATGAACTGCGGCTTCTGCCACTTCCTGCTCTACAGCGGCCACACTGCCTAGCTCTAGGACTCCGTTCCGATCGTCGCCCACTACGGCTTGCTGCCCGTGCTCTGCTCCAGCATCAAGCCGGCCGAGTCCAGCGTCTACGCCTTCTTCAACCCCGGCAACTACATGGCCTTCTTCGTCGCCATGAAGCCCTGCCCCTTGGAAGACGCCTCCAATCAGTTTCTCAGCAAGGCCTCAAACTCACCCCCTCTTCACTGCCCCTAGAGGTCGGTGGTGTACAAGGCCTACGGAAACCTGAGCGGCTTCCACAACCGCTTCTGCAACTTCATGCCCGCGTTCGCCGTCATGCAGTTCGCCCCCTGGAAGACGTCCTCCGCAGATCTTTCAGATCTCCTGCCCTACACCTCCCCTCCCCTCACTCTGCCCAGCAGTAAGAGGTCGGTGGTGTACAAGGCCAACGGCTACCTGGACGGCTTCCTGACTGGCCTCTGCCAGTACGCCGGCGACTGGGCCAACCTCAATCCCATCGCCGCCTTCTAGAATTTGCACTATCTGGGAAGATATGCAAATTCTATCTACGCTTCTTTCGACAGCTCCAAAATGGGCAAGAAAAGTAAACTTAAAGTTTACGCAATTCAAAGAGCCTATTTTGGGGCGGCGTTCTGGAGCGCGGCCGAGCTCCTCCGCCTCAGCTCCGCCTACTCTCTGCCCAGCCACAATGCCTCTTTTGGCTGGCCCAGTGAGAGCAGCTTCTTAGGACTTCAGCTCAGTACGGCGAAGAATGCAAGAAACTACGCTGCTACGCCTTCGCATCTGCTCACTGTCATCCCGAGCTGCGTTCGATTCTATCATCGCAGCTACTGAGCAATTGCTTAGTGTCATCCCGAGCAGCGTCGTCTTCTACCTCTGTCAACCCGAGCAGAAGGACATTGTCATCCCGAGCTGCGTTCTCTTCGCATCTCAGACAGTGACAGTCTTTGCTCTGCGTCATCCCGAGCTGCGGAAAATCATCGCAGACAGACAGAGAGTGACCAGCGTCTGTCATCCCGAGCTGCGTCAAACTTCGCCGATGTCAACCCGAGCAAATTGGCCCTGTCATCCCGAGCTGCGTTCACTTCATCGCAGCTCTACAGCTACAATTTGCTCCGCGTCATCCCGAGCTGAACCAGTCCAAGACACTGTCAACCCGAGCAAACAGTCTCCTGTCATCCCGAGCTGCGTCTTTTCTCTTCGCAGCAACAGTAGAGACAATTTGCTCAGTGTCATCCCGAGCTGCGGCAAGTTGAGATGACTGTCATCCCGAGCTGCGTCATTCAACGCGCCTCTCAGAACAGCCTCAATAAACGTCGCCAGAAGCGAGCAGAAAGTGATACTTTCTGAAACAGACGGCCATTGGCCCATCTTCGATGCCTCAAAAAGCCTACTACAAAGGCTTTCCGCAATCCCCCAAGCGGCCCAGCCTCAACCAGAAGCCAGTGCACTGCTTCTCCTACATGGCCGCCATGCACAACGTCCGCGTCCCCTACACCTCCCTACCCCCCTCCAACCTCAATTGCGATAGGCTTTTAAGCTCGCCTCGCTTAAAACTCAGCCTTTCGCATCAACGGCGAATGCACCCCTCTTCTGCCTTAGTTGACCTATGTCTCCTAGGCTCCGCTCACGGGGCAAGAATCGCCTTGCCTACTCACTTCTCCGCCGCCGGCCGAGAGGGAAGAGTACCCTGAACGGGAACCTGGACGGATTGGCCAAGACCGAGCTGATCATCGGCTAGAAGAGCAGCGTTCGCATCGTCGCCATCAACGTCATCAATAATGACACCTCAAACCCCTAGATCATCGTATTTCGCAGCGCCGACGCATCTGCAAGTCTTCCTAACACCCTACCTATACCTTCCAGCCCCACACCCCATAGCTGAGACAGGCCAAGATTGGCCGCCCGTTCGCGCAGAGCTCATCCAGCCAGCGCATCTCAGACAACAGACTGTTGAAGACTAGCGTCTACTACCGCGGCTTCGAGATCATCGCATTTCGCGGCGCCGGCGTACCTGACAGTCTTCACGGCACCTCAACTCTCTACCACAATAGAGAGAGTTTGTTAGCCAATATTACAAGGGGCGGCAGTACACCTCATGGGTTCAGCCACTTTGTGCAAATGAACCCCATGTTATACTAGTTAACTTTGCCATTAATTCCGTGGGCATGTTACAGAGCTGTGAGTAGGCTCAATGGACGCAGCAGACACAGAGCTTTAATTTTAAAAAAAATTTGCCAAATTTGGTTGAGAATTGGGCAAGTTATGGCCAAAAAACTTTTTAAAAAGTGTCCGTCCGTTATCCAAATCTGGTCTTCATGGGCTTCTACCAGGCCATGGTGTACAAGCAGCTCATCACCAACTTCGTCGTCCGCCGTATGTTCTGCTCGGCATGGGGATTGGCAATATCTGGGGCTCCAGTCTCAACGTCACTCTAGTATATCGACCCTGGAGGGTGCCATGGTGCCTCCAGAATTTTGATTTTCGGCCTCCTTTATGCCGAAATTGAGGTTGGAAAATCGATTGAACGTAATAGGTAAAAATTTACAAATTTACAAAAACACCATATAGGTAAATTGAGGCGTAAATTACGAATCTTTTGTCCATTTGCTTACACATTGTCTTCATGGGCTTCTAACAGGCTGTGGTGTACAAGCAGCTCATCATCAACTTCGTCTTGGGGCATTTTAAGGGGTTTTTGGCCTCAATAACCGCACCATATAGGTAAATTGGGACGTAGATTACGAATCTTTTGTCCATTTGCTTACACATTGTCTTCATGGGCTTCTACCAGGCCATGGTGTACAAGCAGCTCATCATCAACTTCGTCTTGGGGCATTTTAAGGGGTTTTTGGCCTCAATAACAGCACCATTTGGTAAATTGGGGTGTAAATTACGAATCTTTTGTCCATTTGCTTACACATTGTCTTCATGGGCTTCTACCAGGCCATGGTGTACAAGCAGCTCATCATCAACTTCGTCTTGGGACATTTTAAGGGGTTTTTGGCCTCAATAACCGCACCATATAGGTAAATTGGGGCGTAGATTACGAATCTTTTGTCCATTTGCTTACACATTGTCTTCATGGGCTTCTACCAGGCCATGGTGTACAAGCAGCTCATCATCAACTTCATCTTGGGGCATTTTACAGGGTTTTTGGCCTCAATAACAGCACCATATAGGTAAATTGGGGCGTAGATTACGAATCTTTTGTCCATTTGCTTACACATTGTCTTCATGGGCTTCTAACAGGCTGTGGTGTACAAGCAGCTCATCATCAACTTCGTCTTGGGGCATTTTAAGGGGTTTTTGGCCTCAATAACCGCACCATATAGGTAAATTGGGACGTAGATTACGAATCTTTTGTCCATTTGCTTACACATTGTCTTCATGGGCTTCTACCAGGCCATGGTGTACAAGCAGCTCATCATCAACTTCGTCTTGGGGCATTTTAAGGGGTTTTTGGCCTCAATAACAGCACCATTTGGTAAATTGGGGTGTAAATTACGAATCTTTTGTCCATTTGCTTACACATTGTCTTCATGGGCTTCTGCCAGGCCATGGTGTACAAGCAGCTCATCATCAACTTCGTCTTGGGACATTTTAAGGGGTTTTTGGCCTCAATAACCGCACCATATAGGTAAATTGGGGCGTAGATTACGAATCTTTTGTCCATTTGCTTACACATTGTCTTCATGGGCTTCTACCAGGCCATGGTGTACAAGCAGCTCATCATCAACTTCATCTTGGGGCATTTTACAGGGTTTTTGGCCTCAATAACAGCACCATATAGGTACCCCTCTTTTCGACCCAGGTGTACGTTTTGGGGGTTATTGCTAGATCTCAATTTTGATAAGGCTCTAGCTCGTCACAGGGAGCTTCAATCTTTCTAATTCTTTTTGCATTGGAAAGAGCATCATCAAATTGACCAAAACTCGCGAGAAATTGCTGAAAAGTTGCAGAATTGTAGTAAAATTTGTAAAAAAACCATTTGTCCGAACTCCTCCTTCTCCTTCTTCTCCTTCTTCTCCGCATCTATTCAATGGACGATAGTAGGTATTCATTTCTTCCCCCACTCATCCCCCCGGGTCCTTGGACCTCATGTATTGACTTTTATTCATAAGTCTTCAGTTAAACAACAATGCATATGCACCAGTGGCGTAGTGGTCTAAGTGAATGAACGTCTGGTTAAATCTGGGAGGTTCGAATCCTTCTTAGGCAATTATTTTATTTTGGAAATTTTAAGTTGAGAAAACAACTGGTACCATCGGCAGGTCAAAATTATCTCTTTTTTGAAAAATCGATTGCCCTAAGTATAAATCATGAAAATTTCATAAAAATATGTTAGTTTGCCAATAAATTTTTATTGTATTTTTGATTTTCGAATCATTTCTCTTTGTTATAGTTTTTAAATAATTTTGTTTTTTATTTATTATTTTTTTTTATCCAATAATGTCTTAATATATTTTCGATTCTTTTATGTTTGTTATATTTTTTAATGAGTTTATTTTTTTTTATATTTTTTTCATATGTTATAAAATAATATAAATTTGTATTTATACATCTTACACTATATTAAAAGTGGAAGAAATAACTGGTACCATCGGCAAGCCAAATGTGGGTCTTTTCTCCAAATTTTGTAAATTGCCTCGAGCAAAAAGTCAAGGAAATTTATCGACTACTTGTGGAATCTGCTGCGTCATCTGCCTTTGTTTTTGGGCGCGCATGGAAAGAGACACTGAACTGCGCGCCAAAAACAAAATGCAACTGTCCAAGCAGCAGATTCCACAAGTAGTAGATAAATTTCCTTGACTTTTTGC
This sequence comes from Ptycholaimellus sp. GST1_10, assembly GCA_030248095.1. NCBI lineage: Eukaryota > Metazoa > Nematoda > Chromadorea > Chromadorida > Chromadoridae > Ptycholaimellus > Ptycholaimellus sp. GST1_10. The sequence continues at coordinate 29,004 of JASANA010008935.1, forward strand.
TCGAGGCAATTACAAAATTTGGAGAAAAGAGACCCACATTTGGCTTGCCGATGGTACCAGTTATAGGTAAATTGGGGCGTAGATTACGAATCTTTTGTCCATTTGCTTACACATTGTCTTCATGGGCTTCTAACAGGCCGTGGTGTACAAGCAGCTCATCATCAACTTCGTCTTGGGGCATTTTAAGGGGTTTTTGGCCTCAATAACCGCACCATATAGGTAAATTGGGACGTAGATTACGAATCTTTTGTCCATTTGCTTACACATTGTCTTCATGGGCTTCTACCAGGCCATGGTGTACAAGCAGCTCATAATCAACTTCGTCTTGGGGCATTTTAAGGGGTTTTTGGCCTCAATAACAGCACCATATAGGTAAATTGGGGCGTAGATTACGAATCTTTTGTCCATTTGCTTACACATTGTCTTCATGGGCTTCTAACAGGCTGTGGTGTACAAGCAGCTCATCATCAACTTCGTCTTGGGGCATTTTAAGGGGTTTTTGGCCTCAATAACCGCACCATATAGGTAAATTGGGACGTAGATTACGAATCTTTTGTCCATTTGCTTACACATTGTCTTCATGGGCTTCTACCAGGCCATGGTGTACAAGCAGCTCATCATCAACTTCATCTTGGGGCATTTTACAGGGTTTTTGGCCTCAATAACAGCACCATATAGGTAAATTGGGGCGTAGATTACGAATCTTTTGTCCATTTGCTTACACATTGTCTTCATGGGCTTCTAACAGGCCGTGGTGTACAAGCAGCTCATCATCAACTTCGTCTTGGGGCATTTTAAGGGGTTTTTGGCCTCAATAACCGCACCATATAGGTAAATTGGGACGTAGATTACGAATCTTTTGTCCATTTGCTTACACATTGTCTTCATGGGCTTCTACCAGGCCATGGTGTACAAGCAGCTCATCATCAACTTCGTCTTGGGGCATTTTAAGGGGTTTTTGGCCTCAATAACCGCACCATATAGGTAAATTGGGACGTAGATTACGAATCTTTTGTCCATTTGCTTACACATTGTCTTCATGGGCTTCTACCAGGCCATGGTGTACAAGCAGCTCATCACCAACTTCGTCTTGGGGCATTTTACAGGGTTTTTGGCCTCAATAACAGCACCATATAGGTAAATTGAGGCGTAAATTATGAATCTTTTGTCCATTTGCTTACACATTGTCTTCATGGGCTTCTAACAGGCTGTGGTGTACAAGCAGCTCATCATCAACTTCGTCTTGGGGCATTTTAAGGGGTTTTTGGCCTCAATAACCGCACCATATAGTTAAATTGGGACGTAGATTACGAATCTTTTGTCCCATTTGCTTACACATTGTCTTCATGGGCTTCTACCAGGCCATGGTGTACAAGCAGCTCATCATCAACTTCGTCTTGGGGCATTTTAAGGGGTTTTTGGCCTCAATAACAGCACCATTTGGTAAATTGGGGTGTAAATTACGAATCTTTTGTCCATTTGCTTACACATTGTCTTCATGGGCTTCTACCAGGCCATGGTGTACAAGCAGCTCATCATCAACTTCATCTTGGGGCATTTTAAGGGGTTTTGGCCTCAATAACCGCACCATATAGGTAAATTGGGGTGTAGATTACGAATCTTTTGTCCATTTGCTTACACATTGTCTTCATGGGCTTCTACCAGGCCATGGTGTACAATCCACTCATCATCAACTTCATCTTGGGGCATTTTCCAGGGTTTTTGGCCTCAATAACAGCACCATATAGGTAAATTGGGGCGTAGATTACGAATCTTTTGTCCATTTGCTTACACATTGTCTTCATGGGCTTCTAACAGGCTGTGGTGTACAAGCAGCTCATCATCAACTTCGTCTTGGGACATTCTTAAGGGGTTTTCTGCTTCTCAATAACCGCACCATATAGGTAAATTGGGACGTAGATTACGAAAAAAAAATCTCTTGTCCATTTGCTTACACATTGTTCACTGGTGCTTCGACCAGGCCATGGTGTACAAGCAGCTCATCACCCACTTCGTCGGGCATTTTCAGGAGGTTTTTTGCCTCAATAACAGCACCATTTGGTAAATTTGGGTGTAAATTACGAATCTTGTCCATTTGCTTATACATTTCTCTTTTACGGGCTTTTGCCAGGCCATGGTGTACAAGCACCTCATCATAACTTCTGCTGTCTGGACATTTTAAGGGGTTTTTTGGCCTCAATAACCGCACCATATAGGTAAATTGGGGCGTAGATTATGGAACCCTTTGTCCATTTGCTTACACATTGTCTTCATGGGGGCTTCTGACCAGACCGATGGGTGTACAAGCAGCTCATCATCAACTTCGACTTGGGGCATTTTAGAGGGGCTTTGCTTGTCCTCAAGAACAGCACAATGATAGGTAAATTGGGGGAGAATATGAATCTTTTGTCCATTTGCTTACACATTGTCTTCATGGGCTTCTAACAGGCCGTGGTGTACAAGCAGCTCATCATCAACTTTGTCTTGGGGCATTTTAAGGGGCTTTTGGCCCTCAATAACCGCACCATATAGGTAAATTGGGACGTAGATTACCGAATCTTTTCGCTCCATTGTGCTTACACATTGTCTTCATGGGCTTCTACCAGGCCATGGTGTACAAGCAGCTCATCATCAACTTCGTCGGGGGGCATTTTAAGGGGTTTTTGGCCTCAATAACAGCACCATTTGGTAAATTGGGGTGTAAATTACGAATCTTTTGTCCATTTGCTTACACATTGTCTTCATGGGCTTCTGCCAGGCCATGGTGTA
>JASANA010008936.1:0-68331 GCA_030248095.1 Ptycholaimellus sp. GST1_10
CTGGGAGCGTGAGCCTCTGGTGGGGGAGTGGCTGCGAGCTGTGGCGGCCAACGCGTCTACTCAAATGGTGCTGGTGGAGCAGGCTGCATGCGGACTGCCAGCCTTCGCTCGCCCTCCACTCTGTCTCAGCATCGCCTGGCCTCCCGAACGGTTCACTAACCCTAACAGAGCCTTGCTTAGAAGCTGGGAGCGTGAGCCTCTGGTGGGGGAGTGGCTGCGAGCTGTGGCGGCCAACGCGTCTACTCAAATGGTGCTGGTGGAGCAGGCTGCAGCCGGACTGCCAGCCTTCGCTCGCCCTCCACTCTGTCTCAGCATCGCCTGGCCTCCCGAACGGTTCACTAACCCTAACAGAGCCTTGCTTAGAAGCTGGGAGCGTGAGCCTCTGGTGGGGGAGTGGCTGCGAGCTGTGGCGGCCAACGCGTCTACTCAAATGGTGCTGGTGGAGCAGGCTGCAGCCGGACTGCCAGCCTTCGCTCGCCCTCCACTCTGTCTCAGCATCGCCTGGCCTCCCGAACGGTTCACTAACCCTAACAGAGCCTTGCTTAGAAGCTGGGAGCGTGAGCCTCTGGTGGGGGAGTGGCTGCGAGCTGTGGCGGCCAACGCGTCTACTCAAATGGTGCTGGTGGAGCAGGCTGCAGCCGGACTGCCAGCCTTCGCTCGCCCTCCACTCTGTCTCAGCATCGCCTGGCCTCCCGAACGGTTCACTAACCCTAACAGAGCCTTGCTTAGAAGCTGGGAGCGTGAGCCTCTGGTGGGGGAGTGGCTGCGAGCTGTGGCGGCCAACCCGTCTACTCAAATGGTGCTGGTGGAGCAGGCTGCAGCCGGACTGCCAGCCTTCGCTCGCCCTCCACTCTGTCTCAGCATCGCCTGGCCTCCCAAACGGTTCACTAACCCTAACAGAGCCTTGCTTAGAAGCTGGGAGCGTGAGCCTCTGGTGGGGGAGTGGCTGCGAGCTGTGGCGGCCAACGCGTCTACTCAAATGGTGCTGGTGGAGCAGGCTGCAGCCGGACTGCCAGCCTTCGCTCGCCCTCCACTCTGTCTCAGCATCGCCTGGCCTCCCGAACGGTTCACTAACCCTAACAGAGCCTTGCTTAGAAGCTGGGAGCGTGAGCCTCTGGTGGGGGAGTGGCTGCGAGCTGTGGCGGCCAACGCGTCTACTCAAATGGTGCTGGTGGAGCAGGCTGCAGCCGGACTGCCAGCCTTCGCTTGCCCTCCACTCTGTCTCAGCATCGCCTGGCCTCCCGAACGGTTCACTAACCCTAACAGAGCCTTGCTTAGAAGCTGGGAGCGTGAGCCTCTGGTGGGGGGAGTGGCTGCGAGCTGTGGCGGCCAACGCGTCTACTCAAATGGTGCTGGTGGAGCAGGCTGCAGCCGGACTGCCAGCCTTCGCTCGCCCTCCACTCTGTCTCAGCATCGCCTGGCCTCCCGAACGGTTCACTAACCCTAACAGAGCCTTGCTTAGAAGCTGGGAGCGTGAGCCTCTGGTGGGGGAGTGGCTGCGAGCTGTGGCGGCCAACGCGTCTACTCAAATGGTGCTGGTGGAGCAGGCTGCAGCCGGACTGCCAGCCTTCGCTCGCCCTCCACTCTGTCTCAGCATCGCCTGGCCTCCCGAACGGTTCACTAACCCTAACAGAGCCTTGCTTAGAAGCTGGGAGCGTGAGCCTCTGGTGGGGGAGTGGCTGCGAGCTGTGGCGGCCAACGCGTCTACTCAAATGGTGCTGGTGGAGCAGGCTGCAGCCGGACTGCCAGCCTTCGCATCGCCCTCCACTCTGTCTCAGCATCGCCTGGCTTCCCGAACGGTTCACTAACCCTAACAGAGCCTTGCTTAGAAGCTGGGAGCGTGAGCCTCTGGTGGGGGAGTGGCTGCGAGCTGTGGCGGCCAACGCGTCTACTCAAATGGTGCTGGTGGAGCAGGCTGCAGCCGGACTGCCAGCCTTCGCTCGCCCTCCACTCTGTCTCAGCATCGCCTGGCCTCCCGAACGGTTCACTAACCCTAACAGAGCCTTGCTTAGAAGCTGGGAGCGTGAGCCTCTGGTGGGGGAGTGGCTGCGAGCTGTGGCGGCCAACGCGTCTACTCAAATGGTGCTGGTGGAGCAGGCTGCAGCCGGACTGCCAGCCTTCGCTCGCCCTCCACTCTGTCTCAGCATCGCCTGGCCTCCCGAACGGTTCACTAACCCTAACAGAGCCTTGCTTAGAAGCTGGGAGCGTGAGCCTCTGGTGGGGGAGTGGCTGCGAGCTGTGGCGGCCAACGCGTCTACTCAAATGGTGCTGGTGGAGCAGGCTGCAGCCGGACTGCCAGCCTTCGCTCGCCCTCCACTCTGTCTCAGCATCGCCTGGCCTCCCGAACGGTTCACTAACCCTAACAGAGCCTTGCTTAGAAGCTGGGAGCGTGAGCCTCTGGTGGGGGAGTGGCTGCGAGCTGTGGCGGCCAACGCGTCTACTCAAATGGTGCTGGTGGAGCAGGCTGCAGCCGGACTGCCAGCCTTCGCTCGCCCTCCACTCTGTCTCAGCATCGCCTGGCCTCCCGAACGGTTCACTAACCCTAACAGAGCCTTGCTTAGAAGCTGGGAGCGTGAGCCTCTGGTGGGGGAGTGGCTGCGAGCTGTGGCGGCCAACGCGTCTACTCAAATGGTGCTGGTGGAGCAGGCTGCAGCCGGACTGCCAGCCTTCGCTCGCCCTCCACTCTGTCTCAGCATCGCCTGGCCTCCCGAACGGTTCACTAACCCTAACAGAGCCTTGCTTAGAAGCTGGGAGCGTGAGCCTCTGGTGGGGGAGTGGCTGCGAGCTGTGGCGGCCAACGCGTCTACTCAAATGGTGCTGGTGGAGCAGGCTGCAGCCGGACTGCCAGCCTTCGCTCGCCCTCCACTCTGTCTCAGCATCGCCTGGCCTCCCGAACGGTTCACTAACCCTAACAGAGCCTTGCTTAGAAGCTGGGAGCGTGAGCCTCTGGTGGGGGAGTGGCTGCGAGCTGTGGCGGCCAACGCGTCTACTCAAATGGTGCTGGTGGAGCAGGCTGCAGCCGGACTGCCAGCCTTCGCTCGCCCTCCACTCTGTCTCAGCATCGCCTGGCCTCCCGAACGGTTCACTAACCCTAACAGAGCCTTGCTTAGAAGCTGGGAGCGTGAGCCTCTGGTGGGGGAGTGGCTGCGAGCTGTGGCGGCCAACGCGTCTACTCAAATGGTGCTGGTGGAGCAGGCTGCAGCCGGACTGCCAGCCTTCGCTCGCCCTCCACTCTGTCTCAGCATCGCCTGGCCTCCCGAACGGTTCACTAACCCTAACAGAGCCTTGCTTAGAAGCTGGGAGCGTGAGCCTCTGGTGGGGGAGTGGCTGCGAGCTGTGGCGGCCAACGCGTCTACTCAAATGGTGCTGGTGGAGCAGGCTGCAGCCGGACTGCCAGCCTTCGCTCGCCCTCCCACTCTGTCTCAGCATCGCCTGGCCTCCCGAACGGTTCACTAACCCTAACAGAGCCTTGCTTAGAAGCTGGGAGCGTGAGCCTCTGGTGGGCCCCGGAGTGGCTGCGAGCTGTGGCGGCCAACGCGTCTACTCAAATGGTGCTGGTGGAGCAGGCTGCAGCCGGACTGCCAGCCTTCGCTCGCCCTCCACTCTGTCTCAGCATCGCCTGGCCTCCCGAACGGTTCACTAACCCTAACAGAGCCTTGCTTAGAAGCTGGGAGCGTGAGCCTCTGGTGGGGGAGTGGCTGCGAGCTGTGGCGGCCAACGCGTCTACTCAAATGGTGCTGGTGGAGCAGGCTGCAGCCGGACTGCCAGCCTTCGCTCGCCCTCCACTCTGTCTCAGCATCGCCTGGCCTCCCGAACGGTTCACTAACCCTAACAGAGCCTTGCTTAGAAGCTGGGAGCGTGAGCCTCTGGTGGGGGAGTGGCTGCGAGCTGTGGCGGCCAACGCGTCTACTCAAATGGTGCTGGTGGAGCAGGCTGCAGCCGGACTGCCAGCCTTCGCTCGCCCTCCACTCTGTCTCAGCATCGCCTGGCCTCCCGAACGGTTCACTAACCCTAACAGAGCCTTGCTTAGAAGCTGGGAGCGTGAGCCTCTGGTGGGGGAGTGGCTGCGAGCTGTGGCGGCCAACGCGTCTACTCAAATGGTGCTGGTGGAGCAGGCTGCAGCCGGACTGCCAGCCTTCGCTCGCCCTCCACTCTGTCTCAGCATCGCCTGGCCTCCCGAACGGTTCACTAACCCTAACAGAGCCTTGCTTAGAAGCTGGGAGCGTGAGCCTCTGGTGGGGGAGTGGCTGCGAGCTGTGGCGGCCAACGCGTCTACTCAAATGGTGCTGGTGGAGCAGGCTGCAGCCGGACTGCCAGCCTTCGCTCGCCCTCCACTCTGTCTCAGCATCGCCTGGCCTCCCGAACGGTTCACTAACCCTAACAGAGCCTTGCTTAGAAGCTGGGAGCGTGAGCCTCTGGTGGGGGAGTGGCTGCGAGCTGTGGCGGCCAACGCGTCTACTCAAATGGTGTTGGTGGAGCAGGCTGCGGCGGGACTGCCAGCCTTTGCTCGCCCTCCACTCTGCCTCAGCATCGCATGGCCTCCCGAACGGTTCACCTAACCCTAACCGAACTTAAGCAATCCTAAAGCTTCTGCTTCAATCCTCAGCGTCTTTAACGACATCATAATATTAATTTCATTTGATGGACTTGGCAGGAAAGAGGATGAGCAGGGACAGCATTGCCTTCTGGACCTGCCTCAGCTCTATTCGGCCAGCCAACCCGGCCCCTCCGCTCTCACCGCCTCCAGCTTCCCCTACCTTTTCATCTGCTAGCTTCATCTCACCCATTCTCCTATTTCAGAGGTGCCCAATGGTTTGTGATTTCACTGCTTTCGTGACTGTCAAGACATTCGGATTGCTTCTGCGATAGTCTGTGAGCAGTCTTTGTCTTCTTGCTGTATCAGGTTGCCAGAAATTGGAGAGACAGACGCGGTAGCTTAGTGGACGTTCTATTTCCGCTGGCATTTTATTCTCATCCATTTGTCTTTCCTCAAATCACTGAGCATGTGAAGCAGCTTTTTTCCTTTTTCTTACGTCCGTATGCTGTCGCAATTAGGCTGAAGCAAGACTACTTCATCTTTTTTTAAAATTTAACACCAAAATGACACAGCGAAACGAGATTCGATGCATCAATTGTTGTACCGAATTCAAAAAACAAGAAAGGATCCCAGATTTGTAAGCTCCGGCAAGCAATGGAGATTGTCTAGGAATCTTTGGAATCTTCCTCGGGTTGACCCACGCTGGTGGCGGCAATGATAAAGCACCATCGTTGCACCTCAAACATTAGCTTTAGGTTTAGTGAATCGGGAATATGATAGGCGGCGAACCCCGCGATCTTGAAACTCGATGCACTGACTGAGCTGTAGCGGTTGCTGATTTAGAGCGAAGCTTTGAAATTGGCGTTGGTAGGCAGGTAGATTGCGGAGTTTGAGCGGGGCACGGTGTGACTGGTGAGAGCCGAAGAAGTGAAGCCGGCGGATGGTGGAGGGAAGTAGGCGGAGGATGAAGGAGAAGTGGGCGGGCTGGAGGGTGTGGGGCAGGGCGAGGCTGACGAGGCTGGGCAGGACTGCTACTCCCCCCATCATGTTCAGCATGAACTCTGCTTCATCGGAGTTCGGGTGGAAGGCGAGGCGAGGGAGATTGAGGGGCAGCGAGGCCTCGCTCCGACCAGCCTCCACGCTCACCAGCTCCAGGTTGGGGGCCAGTTCTGCCAGGCGAGGACATGAAAGCCGGCCTCTGAGAACGCAGGTGCGGAGGTTCACCATTCGCCGACTTCCCTCCAGGGCTTGTTTTATGTGAAAGTGCCATTCGCCAGAGAGTCTCAGGTGTTTCAGACTGGCCGGCAGCTGGTCCAGGCTCCAGGACTCATCGGATGGATTGTTAGAGCGGATGCTTAGACGAAGGAGCTTGCGGTGAAGGGCAAGGCTGCTCCAGTCGATGTCGTCGTCGACGATGAGGAGCCTGAGGGTCTCCAGGTTTGGTACAAGAGCGGCGAGAGCAGGGAGCACCCTGCTGTCCCAGGTGGAGACGCAGCGGAGATTGTCCTTCGTCAAGCTGCCCAACAATCGGCCCACATTGAATCGAAGGCTGTGTAGCGTACTCGGAAGGGCGTCCCAGATCCCATCCGTCATATGGCGAAGGCGAAGGTCAACAAGGCTGGGCCAGAGGCCTTGCTGGAGTAGATGGAGCATCTGAAGATTATCCACGCCGTCGAGATTGAGGTGAGTGAGGCGTGGGAGGTGAAGACCAGGAGGGTAGGAGTAGGAGAATGAATGAAACTCCATGCGGCGCACCTCTTCTGGCTGGCCGGGACGATGGAGCAGGTGGAGAAGGCTCTGGCTGTCTATGCCCGATCCATCGATGAGGCGGCGGAAGACGAGGCCAAAGGAGGGCGGTAGCTTGTGAGCTGAGAGGCGGACGGGGTTGCGAGGCAAGGCTTCCAGGCTTTGGGCGGGTGAGAGGAGGCCGAGAAGGCGACAGACGCGGCAGAGCTCCTTCGGCTTCCCTCCCGAAAGCGCCGCCAGAATCTTCTTTAACACCGATCGCAGCACCACCACCGATCGATCCACTTCCACACTCATCTCCTCCATCTTCGTCTGCAAACTTCTGCAAAGCTCAGGAGAAGGGTCCATAAAATGAAAAGAAGCGAGTTGGTGAAATGGGCGAATGCTGACAGATTATGTGGCAAAAAGGTGCAGATAGGGGAGGGGAGATGTCGGATGCTTAAGTTCTGGCGCAAGCGAACGTCTTTCTGAGGTGTCAGCTTAGGCGCCAGTTTGAAAATCATTCAGAAAAAAATTGTTTTTTTATTTTTTAAGAGGAATATTTGATTAAAATTAGGGCAGCCTTTTTCAGAGGTGTGAGAATAGGTGTGAGATTTCGATTTCAATATTTTTATAGCGTATGTTTCGATTTCAATATTGGATGGTTATGTTGATAGAGGGTGGGACGTGAGTCCTCTCCTCCTCCTCCTCCCTTCTCATCTCGCACTCCATCATTTGCTTGCAATTGTCACATCAGCTCCATTCTCGCGTGCGAAGCAAGTATCCATTAGCTAGATAGCCAAATGAAAGCACCCAAATTATCCTGAAGAAGTTCAAAAAGCAATCCTACCGACCAGAATAGCAAAGCCTTTTTGCAAACGAATGGAATTAGAGATCACTTTTGAGCTCAGCAAGCCAAACGATGGCAAAACGTGGCCATATTTGGGCAGTAAGAAAACGAATCCAGAAATACAAAGTCACATTGAAGTGGCAGCCTCATGGAAAGAAATAATCGGGTGTATCAATGGAACCAGAATCACAATGATTGTAAATAAGGCAAAGGCAAAATGCTCCGAAAGCAGGAGGAAAAGTAGGAGAGATGAGCATGAATCAAAAACATGGCAAGGGTACTGGCAACAGGCTTCGATGCTTCTGCGGCCTCGCGAGCTGGCTTTCCACCCTCCGATTTCCGCATCTGAGCTCGCTGATTCCCAAGCCAAGTGCTCACCTATCATTATTGCTCAATTTTATTTCCTGTCACTGATCCTAATTTGCCTTAATGGTATGACTGATTAAATTGAAAATAGTTTAAAGCTGTGCAAATTAGAGCAAAACTCAAGTTTCATTCGATTTTAAAATTGTGGGAATTGTGAGAGTACCGTTTTGGCGGAGAGCCCAAGTTGATCGGCGAGGAATTGGCGGGAGGATTGGTTGGGATAGGGCTCTTGGCGAAAAGCACACTTCAGCAACAAAAACGACGAATAAGAGACGGTAGCGAGAAGTAGGCGTAGGCTAAGCCTGCAAAAACACAACGCCATTTTTCTTTATCCTCATCACAAAAGCATATTTTAGGCTATGGAAAAAAGCAGTGTTGAGGATTGAAGGCTGAGAAAGGGGAACCTGAATGATGGCCTGGATTTTCGCCAGCTTGCCCCGGAGCGACTCATTTTCCGCCTCTAGTTCAGCGTTCCTCTGCTCCAACTCCTCCAGATTCTGCAAACAAGTACTAGGCATATTTTCCGCTTCCTGAGAGCAGTGATTAGGTTTTGTGTTAGCTGATTGGAAGAGACAGAGAAGGAAAAAGGGTGATAAGGGGACTGTGGAAGCGGGGTGGTGGTGGCGCTTGCGTCGGAGGGGAAGTCGAGCGGCAGACGGACCTGGTGTAAGCTTCTCTGCCTCCACGCCAGTTTTCCACTCCAGGTAGTCCACCAGGAACTTCCCAGCGAGAAATTGGAACAGCGCCTTCTGCGCCACTTCCAGATCTTTGTGAAGAAGCTGCTCCAACTCTACATCCTTCAATTTTCCAATCGTATGCCATAAAGATTCTGTGTCTGAAATGGAGAATAACTTCGCATGGGCAGAAAGTGAGGATTTTACTCCAGTTGTGACGCCTGTCCGCCTTCTTGGCGGCGTTGATTTTCAGCTCCGCGATGGGGAAGCCTAAATCGAAATCGGAGTTTTTTCAAACAGAAAAAGCTGAAAAGCAACTCGGCTCCATCATTTGGAGGAGCACACCGATGTCTCCCCCGTCCGTCAACGAAGTGTAGTTCTCATGATTTTTTTTCAGCTCCTTATTTATGAGGTTGAGAACCCCTGTCCATCCCTGCTCATGCAGAGTCTCCGGCAACATCTCTGTGCTTCTTAGCCTAAACCTTTTAAAAACTGAGCTATTCTTTCATGTATCGCCTATAAAAGCCTAAAAATAACACACGAAAGACTAGGACTCATGGTTAGAACTTGAGCATCGGCTGAGGCTGGTATTACATTGTTGGGTATGCCTCGTTATACCATCTGTCAAAAAATACCTACACTTAGCGAGGCATCTCTAATAAACGCGCTAATCCTACTTTGAAAAACTCGCTATATTTGGCTTTGAAGCTTTAAGACAAAATACACTTAAGAAGTTTTAGCCAGGTTAATTACGCAAATATTGGTTGAAGTCCGTAAAGAAACTAAATGATGCATTTAAAATGATGATACGATGATTGTTTGGCTGATGATACGAACCCCATGAATTTGAAAAACCCCCAGGCAGAGACTTGCAAAACCTCTTCCCCTGCTGCTTTTGTAGTAGCATTGATTCCTTCTGCAAAGCAGGAAAAGCTCTGCACAAGTTTGATTAACTGCACCTTATGAATTCCGCCTCATCGAAATAGCCTCCAAAGAATTTGGTACCCCTCTCAAGATATTGCCCCCCAAGAATTTGCCTCCCCCAAAACCCTTAGCGCACTGTTTTTTTCTAGCTTGTGCTTAGTCACCTCTACTGCATAGCAGTTGTGACTGAGCGCAAGCTAAAAATTGGGCTGGCGTTAGGGAGCGTAACGATCGTTGGGGGCAACTTTTTGTTCGTGGCTGAAGGCCGCTTGCAGTGGAGGGCAGGGCAGTCAGATATCTGGAGGACAGAGGCCATGGGTGCGGAAGCCCCGTTTTGACATGCTAGCATGTGAAGCATCCTAGCATGTCAAAACCCAAAATCTTGGAGGCATGTTTTGCCCCCCTATAGGGTGGGTCATATCCGGATATGCCCCCCCTCTGTATCCGGATACAGCCCCCCTATAGGGGGAGTCATATCCGGATATGGTCCCCCTCTGTATCCGGATATGGCCCCCCTCTATATCCGGATACAGCCCCCCCCCCCCTATAGGGGTGACCATATCCAGGCTGGCAACTTTTTGTTCTAAGGTGTACTTAGTGCAATTGGTCTAATGTTATTTTGTTTTTGTATTTTTTGGTAAAAATTACGAATTCTGAAAAGAAATTTTGGTCCTGATAAATAATAAGAATAAGAGCAGAGAGAAAACATTTTTCATGGTCAGTTTTCTAACACCTACTTTTTCCACCTTTGGAGCTCCTGGAAAAAGAATTGTGATCAATTTGAACAATTATCATTTGAGCATTCAGTCGAACATTTATTTCATCGAACATCGATCAATAAATAGAACATTTCATGCCAAAAAAGTCGAATTTTTTGAATAAAATGTCTGACAAGCAGATTTGTACATTTGAACAATCTTGAGACCAATTGCAATTGAACACCTTAGAGCCAAAATTTGCCAGCCTGGATATGCCCCCCCCCTATATGGACGTTTCCTGCCCCCCAAGAGTTTCTCCCCCCCCCCCTCAAGAGTTTCTCCCCCCCCCCCCCCCAAGGGGTTACTCCCCCCCCCCCCCCCAAGGGTTCTTCCCCCCCCCCCCTCAAGAGTTCTTCCCCCCCCCCTCCAAGCCCAATTTTTTTTATTGTCTTAAAATGCTCCTCTGTACATATCTCGAAATTTAAACTCAAGGAATTTTCATGTAGATGATTAAATACCTACTTTTTTACAAACATAGTTAGTTTATACCGGATGGCGGGCGCATGCCTACCAGGAGTAGGGGCTTGTCCCCTACCAGGAGTACCTTTCAAGATTCCAACTCAAAAGCTTAGACGCATGCTTGTCATCGACGAGGTCATGGCTGTGGCAGTACCTACTATTTAGTCTATACCTAGTTAATTGATTTTTTAATGTGCTCAACTCGGTAAGGACTAACGGTTGACTCCTAGAACCCCCCCCCCCCGAAGATATACACCCCCCCCCCCGAAGATATACACACCCCCCCCCCGAAGAATAACACCCCCCCCCCCCCCCCCCCCCCGACGATATACACCCCCCCCCCCTCCCGAAGGGTACTATATTGAAAATTTTTTTATTGCCTTAACATACTTCTCTTTACATATCTCGAAATTTAAACTCACGGAATTTTTATATAAACAACTATATACCTACTTTTTACTAGTTAGTCTGCCTACTACCAGGAGTAGTACTAGGATACTGTTTACGGCAACCCCTTAGGCTTAGTCAAAATGCGCGTATACTGTGGCAGTACCACCCATAGTTGCTTAGGAGCCATGGTCCATACTGTGGCAGTACCTACTAGTTGCTTAGGAGCCATGGTCCATACTGTGGCAGTACCTACTAGTTGCTTAGGAGTAAAAAGTAGGTATTTAATCATCTACATGAAAATTCCGTGAGTTTAAATTTCGAGATATGTAAAGAGAAGTATGTTAAGGCAATAAAAAAATTTTCAATATAGTACCCTTCGGGGGGGGGGGGGTGCATATCATCGAGGGGGGGGGGGGTGTTATTCTTCGGGGGGTGTATATCTTCGGGGGGGGGTGTTATTCTTCGGGGGGGGGGGGTTCTAGGAGTCAGCCGGACTAACTATGTCCCTCGCGAGCCTTTAAAAAAGTCAGGTGGCTATAGACAAACTAGTAGCATGACGAACACAGTATAGACTAACTAGGTATAAACTCAGTAAAAAAGTAGGTATTTAGTTGTTTAGAAAAAAATTCCTTGAGTTTAAAATTTGAGATATGTATAGAGGAGCATTTTAAGACAATAAAAAAAAATTGGGCTTGGAGGGGGGGGAAGAACTCTTGGGGGGGGGACAAACTTTGGGGGGGGAGAACCTTTGGTGGGGGGGAAACTCTTGGGGGGGGGAAGCGTCCATCAGCCGGGCTGTATCCGGATATAGAGGGGGCCATATCCGGATACAGAGGGGGACCATATCCGGATATAACTCCCCTATAGGGGGGGGGGGGGCTGTATCCGGATACAGAAGGGGGGCATATCCGGATATGACCCTCCCTATAGGGGGGTGAAACATTCCAGAAATCTTGATGCTTCAAAAATTCAAACAATAATAAATCCTTGGTTTTTTTAATGAAATCAGCTAAATTTTGACATGTACGTCTGAGTCAGTGATGGGTACACGTAAACGGGATGAACGGAAAACGCAATTAACCAATGGAAAAATGAAAGGCCATAAACGGATCTCACCCGTTTAATGCTGGAAAACGTATAATTTTTGAGATGCAAAAAACCGTAACGAAAATGGATGCAAAAACGGAATTTTTTCATTCACCCAAGATGCCCATAGCCCTTCTCTGCACTTTCTGGTGTCTTGCAAGGTCATGCGTGAAACCTTTTGTGTGATTATGGGCCTTATGGCTTCCCTCATTTTTCTGCCCCTGGCTGGAATCGTACCACTGCAAAATGTATGGTGCTGTCTTGCGTTGCCTTCTTAATTGCACTAACAGTGAACAGCACAATTCCTATAGGGACTGTAAAACCTCACAAACTAAAGTAGAGGACAATGCAAGCTCCAGCCCTCTGAAGTGGTGGACAGGGCAGCTGGAGATGCGGATGACAGCAGAGCGAGCCTCCATCACTGCCCAGCAGCAATAACCTACGCAACCTAGCGCTGTCTCTCCTCTCACTGCCCAGTGCCTCATCCGATGCTGAGCGTATGTTCTCTCTGATGGGTCTCATGTTGAATGGCCGTAGGAATCGCCTCTCTGAAAAGTCTGTCCAGTCTGAGTTGCTGCTTCAAATATTCAATATTCACCTTGCTGGAGAAATTTAGGTTGCCTTTTCCTGCGTTTGAGGTTCTCTTTTTGGTCTCACACTGCCATGTTACCTGTTTCAAGGCTCCCTGAAGAGTTTCAGTTTGAATGAAGATAATTTGGTGGCATGTGTAAATGCAACTTGTAAATGTAAACACACGGATCTAGAAAATTTCAAAAAACGCATGGAAAACGGTACGCATATAAATTGATGAAAAAAAAGGACCAACTAAATGTAAATGGACTTAAACGGAAAAACGCGTTTTATTTTCCATGTACCCATCACTCATCTGAGTTGGTGACATCTTTAAGCTTTAAAAATGAATTTACGGAATTTTTCATGCAGCTAAATTTGAATATTTTATAGGAAGAAAAATTTGGTTCAATCTGGTTGTTATGGGCATTCACATGACCATGGGCTTTGAGAATGACATGACCACATGACCATGAGATTCATATGACCACATGACCATGAGCTGTGTCGCTGAGACTGTGAAGTCGTGCCTAATTTTTTTGCGCGGCCGAAGGCCGCCTGCCGCGGAGGGCAGGGCAGTCAGAGCTCCGGAGGCCGTAGGGCATGGGTGCGGAGGCCCCGGAGCGTAGCCTAGCATGCGAAGCATGCTAGGCGAAGCGTAGGGGCCGTAGCACCCGTGCCCGGAGGCCGGAGGAGCTCTGGCGCCCTGCCCGGAGCGGCGGGCGGCCAAGGCCAGCTTAAGCAGTTACCCCATTTTTGTGTCCGTCTGTCCGCATATCTTATATAATACGCGTGATGCCATTTTGGGAGGGGTCTCGGGGCTACCTGGATTCTTATTGTACTATGGCATATGATAGCTCTATGTATCGATCTTGAGGAGTTATTTAATAATTTTTGGGGTTATCCATGCATGGGAAATGTTAAAAACATTAAATTATCAAAAACATTCCCATTTTTGCGTTTTTTGGACATTTTTTGACTTTGGAACTTCATAGCTCCTCCATTTTTAAACTTTTCCGGCTGATTTTTTTTTTCAGTTGAAGCTACAACAATTCTGCTTTGATTACATTAGTTAGTTTTCAAAGTTTTAAATAAAATTTTAGAAAAACAATGGATTGACTGATACCAATTTTTCGATTTTATGGCCTACCCAGTAGCCTGATGTCTTTGGAATGAATTAAGTAATTGCTCAAAGCGCCATAATGGCATGGTTAAGTATGATACTAGATAATATATTGTTAACCTTGAGAATGATCCAGCATCATCTCTTGAGTTTTTTGGTCCATGTTGTAGCCCATAAGGCTATAAATGCGACATTTTATTGTTCAGTTTTACCTTTAATTTTAATATATGTTTGTCTTATCTGGAAGGAAAATTAATAAAATCGGGATCTCATGTCATCCTAATAAGCCGCGCAATTACTGCTTACGTTTATATCGCGAACGTATGAAAGATGGCTTAATGTTTATTTCTAGGTTTATCTGCACTACGAGTCTTGCAGTTGTTCATTTAATACAGATTACACAGATGTCAATTGAAGTGATTACCTTTTGATATGGCTATGTCCTCTAAATAATTTAATTATATTTAAGGACTATTTGAAAGGCATTACTGGTCACATAACTTTGGCTATAGGTGGCCGCGCGTAGCGCGGCCACTGACCAATATTACTAGTATATATATATATGTGTGTGTGCCATGCCCGTACTCCGCGGTTTTTCAACGAAATTGGCTGATTTTTTGCATGAAGGTCCGCCTAGGCGGTGCCTCGGGACCATTTTTGGTGCTTGGCGTAATTTTTTGAATTTCGCCCAAAACTCAATTTTTTGATGTTTCAAAATACGAAAAATCCTAAATCACTGGTTTTTCAATGGAATTAGCTGATTTTTGGCAGATACGTCCGTCTAAGTAACATTTCGAAGCTGGCAAAAGGAATTTTTGAAATATTTATTATTTTTTGATTTATAGTCAAAAAACCAAAATCTTGATGTTTCAAAAATTTGAACATGCAGAGGTCCCCGGTTTTTTAATGAAATTTGCTGATTTTTGGTATGTACGTCCGTGATAGTAACATCTTGAAGCTGGCAAAAGGAATTTTTGAAATAATTAGTATTTCCTGATAAATGGTCAAAAACCCAAAATCATGATGTTTCAAAAATCGGAACATGCAAAATTCATGGTTTTTCACTGAAATCTGTTGAATTTTGGCATGCATTTTCATCTAGGTGGTGTCTTGAGGTGAGGCCGCGCATCTTGGCAACCGCCAAGAATACCTTGTTTCGCCTCCAAATAATCCTTTTTGATGATTTTAAGCTACAAATATATTCAAAATAAACAAGAATTTTTGCGCATTACTCATAAATAAGCTATTTGAAGTAAAATCTCAGGGCTCTCTTAGCTTTGTTGGTAAAGGTGGCTCATAAGAGGACCGAGAAGAGTTGCAAATTTTATTTCACCGCCTTAAGAACCAGTATTTGATAGATAGCTAATTTTACAAAGGGGGGCAAAAATAAATCATTTGACCCTTCTTTTTTTATTGCATATTCTGAATCTACATACAAGTTTGTGTAACTCCTCCAAATTTGGGCAAAAAAATAGAGAAATGAAGAAAGGTCGTAGATTACCTAACATTTCAGTTTCAGCGAGTCTAGTTACAAAATGGGATCACAATGATTCGTCCCCGAAAATTCGTTACCGCGAAGATTCGTTCCCGAAGATTCGTTCCCACAGTTTATTTAATATCAGTATAAGGGTATAATTTAATATAATTATATAATATAATATAATATCAGTATAATTTAATATCAGTATTTAATATCAGTATAATATCTATGAAGATTCGTTCCCGAAGATTCGTTCCCGCGAAGATTCGTTCCCACAATGCTCTGTTCAAACGGTTTGGTATATAGCAGAATTGTCAGGTTTCTCAAATGCAAAATGCTAATGTGAACAAGGGCTTCTCGGCTGTTGCCAATATATGTGAAACCTAATCAAAATACAATAACAAAGCAAAATTTAAAAAATTACGTTTGTTGAAATTTTTAATAATAGGGTTATATTTTACATTAAGTATTTTAGGTTTTTATCAACACAAATCTGCTTTAAAAATGTTGAAAATTCGTGACCATTGCTTCAAAATATCACAAGACCTACATGCTAAAATTCAGCAGATTTTATTGAAACAATGGATTTATTGCTGTTCATATATTTGAAACATCAAGATTTTACGTGTTTAGCCATAAACCGGGAAATAATAAATATTTTTTTTGAATTCCAAGTGTTGTAGGGGCGCTTTGAATTCACGCTAGGTCTCGTAGTCCCTGAATTGCCACCGAACATGTCGAACCGTGACCATAAAGACCATAAGACCATAAAGACCATAAAGACCATAACCATGACCATAAAGACCATAAAAAACCGTTGCCAGGGTCAATTGCCAGGTTCAATTGCGTAGGGCCTGCCCTGTCTGGTTCACGTTGGGTCTGGTCAGTTGGCGATAAAGGAATACCAGCAGCGCCATTGGAGCCTGTACCTGCTGCACAGCAAGGGCTGTGCAGTTGGAGGAGCCTGGAGAAGCACCCTGCCAGGACACGCGGGCCGGCAGCAGCTTGGGCTACACCTCGCCGATTGCATCAGCCAACTCAACGGTCTTCCCTCCAGCCGTCACCCTCTATGGATCTAGTTCCAGTGTTCGAGCGCAGCCTGGCAAAGCAGTGCCTGCTGTGGGCTCAGGAGCAACGGGAGCAGAGGGCGCGGGCGGTGGTGGAGCTGGAAGAATGAGGGAGGGTGGACGAGGAGTACCGGCAATTGGGATGGGATCTGCAGCGCTGGAAGGAGTTCCTTCACGTCTGGGATGGGATCTTCTGCACTCTCGTCCTCCTCTCCGAGCTATCTCCAGCCCAGTTCGCCGATTGGGCCCAGGATGGAGACTACGTGCAATCTGGAAGAGCATGGACAGCCCTTCACCAGCCATTCCTCTGCCCAACATCGATTCGTCGGCCAGTTCAACAGTTCATGGGGAGGCAGTGGGGATGATGGATGAGCCAGTCGTCGCCCAGGCCAGTTCCGCCAGTTCAACAGTTCGTGGGGAGGCAATGGGGATGATGGATGAGCCAGTCGGCGCCCAGGCCAGTTCCGCCAGTTCAAAAGTTCGTGGGGAGGCAGTGGAGATGATGGATGAGCCAGTCGTCGCCCAGGCCAGTTCCGCCAGTTCAACAGTTCGTGGGGAGGCAGTGGGGATGATGGATGAGCCAGTCGTCGCCCAGGCCAGTTCCGCCAGTTCAACAGTTCGTGGGGAGGCAGTGGGGATGATGGATGAGCCAGTCGTCGCCCAGGCCAGTTCCGCCAGTTCAACAGTTCGTGGGGAGGCAGTGGGGATGATGGATGAGCCAGTCGTCGCCCAGGCCAGTTCCGCCAGTTCAACAGTTCGTGGGGAGGCAGTGGGGATGATGGATGAGCCAGTCGTCGCCCAGGCCAGTTCCGCCAGTTCAACAGTTCGTGGGGAGGCAGTGGGGATGATGGATGAGCCAGTCGTCGCCCAGGCCAGTTCCGCCAGTTCAACAGTTCGTGGGGAGGCAGTGGGGATGATGGATGAGCCAGTCGTCGCCCAGGCCAGTTCCGCCAGTTCAACAGTTCGTGGGGAGGCAGTGGGGATGATGGATGAGCCAGTCGTCGCCCAGGCCAGTTCCGCCAGTTCAACAGTTCGTGGGGAGGCAGTGGGGATGATGGATGAGCCAGTCGTCGCCCAGGCCAGTTCCGCCAGTTCAACAGTTCGTGGGGAGGCAGTGGGGATGATGGATGAGCCAGTCGTCGCCCAGGCCAGTTCCGCCAGTTCAACAGTTCGTGGGGAGGCAGTGGGGATGATGGATGAGCCAGTCGTCGCCCAGGCCAGTTCCGCCAGTTCAACAGTTCGTGGGGAGGCAGTGGGGATGATGGATGAGCCAGTCGTCGCCCAGGCCAGTTCCGCCAGTTCAACAGTTCGTGGGGAGGCAGTGGGGATGATGGATGAGCCAGTCGTCGCCCAGGCCAGTTCCGCCAGTTCAACAGTTCGTGGGGAGGCAGTGGGGATGATGGATGAGCCAGTCGTCGCCCAGGCCAGTTCCGCCAGTTCAACAGTTCGTGGGGAGGCAGTGGGGATGATGGATGAGCCAGTCGTCGCCCAGGCCAGTTCCGCCAGTTCAACAGTTCGTGGGGAGGCAGTGGGGATGATGGATGAGCCAGTCGTCGCCCAGGCCAGTTCCGCCAGTTCAACAGTTCGTGGGGAGGCAGTGGGGATGATGGATGAGCCAGTCGTCGCCCAGGCCAGTTCCGCCAGTTCAACAGTTCGTGGGGAGGCAGTGGGGATGATGGATGAGCCAGTCGGCGCCCAGGCCAGTTCCGCCAGTTCAAAAGTTCGTGGGGAGGCAGTGGAGATGATGGATGAGCCAGTCGTCGCCCAGGCCAGTTCCGCCAGTTCAACAGTTCGTGGGGAGGCAGTGGGGATGATGGATGAGCCAGTCGTCGCCCAGGCCAGTTCCGCCAGTTCAACAGTTCGTGGGGAGGCAGTGGGGATGATGGATGAGCCAGTCGTCGCCCAGGCCAGTTCCGCCAGTTCAACAGTTCGTGGGGAGGCAGTGGGGATGATGGATGAGCCAGTCGTCGCCCAGGCCAGTTCCGCCAGTTCAACAGTTCGTGGGGAGGCAGTGGGGATGATGGATGAGCCAGTCGTCGCCCAGGCCAGTTCCGCCAGTTCAACAGTTCGTGGGGAGGCAGTGGGGATGATGGATGAGCCAGTCGTCGCCCAGGCCAGTTCCGCCAGTTCAACAGTTCGTGGGGAGGCAGTGGGGATGATGGATGAGCCAGTCGTCGCCCAGGCCAGTTCCGCCAGTTCAACAGTTCGTGGGGAGGCAGTGGGGATGATGGATGAGCCAGTCGTCGCCCAGGCCAGTTCCGCCAGTTCAACAGTTCGTGGGGAGGCAGTGGGGATGATGGATGAGCCAGTCGTCGCCCAGGCCAGTTCCGCCAGTTCAACAGTTCGTGGAGAGGCAATGGGAATGATGGATGAGCCAGTCGGCGCCAGGCCAGTTATCCAGTACATAATCCTACACTACCAACTGAGTCCACATCAGTTACTAAGCCTAAAACTAAGCATATGCCTATGCCTAAACATATTTAAGTTGGAAATCGAGCTACTTATCCAAATCACATGATCATGTGTTTCACATAACAGTACTGATGCAGTACATAACTTTGTCCCCCCCATAGCAGTTATTGACTTGTCCTTAATCTTTGGACCTTTTTCTAGATATGTATTATAAAACCAAGCTATTTTTCTTGGTAGATAATTGCCTAAGGCTTATATTAATTTGACTAAAAAAAGGAAATTCAGAAATTGGGCTGGCGCGAGGGAGCAAGGCGAACCGTCAGCGCCCAGCCCCTCTTTTCGACCCAGGTGTACGTTTTTGGGTTTATTGCTAGATCTTAATTTTGATAAGGCTGCTGCTCGCCACAGAATGCTCCAATTGTTCTAATTCTTTTTCCATTGGAATGAGCAACATCGATTTAACTATAGTTTATCTTTTGACTTTTGTACAAAACTTTTTATTTTGGCACGAAAAATGAAAAAAACCATTTGTCCGAACTCCTCCTCCTCCTCCTCCTCCTCCTACTACTACTACTCCTCCGCATCTGCTCAATGGACGATAGTAGGTATTCATTTCTTCCCCCACCCCCCTTCCTCGGGTCCCTGGGCTTCATGTATTTATTTATTCATAACAGTTAGTTTATACATTGCTCGTAAGTGCACCAGTAGTGTAGTGGTTTAAGCGATTGGACTGATGGGTGAAACAAGGAGGTTCGAATCCTTCTCTGGTATTCATTTTAATTTTTGTTTTTTACGTTGAGAAAATAACTGGTACCATCGGCAGGCCTAAATTAAAGCTCTTCTCTCCCGAAAATCGATTGTCCTGTGTTTAAGCCATGAAAATTTCTCAAATATTTTTTTATTTTGCCAATAAATTTGCATTGTACTTTGCATTTTCGAAACTTTTCTTTTTTGTTATTGTTATTAAAAAAGTTTATTTGAATAAGTTTTGTTTATTATTTATTTATTTATCTAATAAAGTCTTAACTAAATATATAACCAACAGTATATAATTTGTATTTATACATTTTATTTTATATTAAAAGTGGAAGAAATATCTGGTACGATCGGCAGGCCAAATGTGGGTCTCTTTTCTCCAAAGTTTGCATTTGTCTCGAGTAAAAAGTCAAGGAAATACAATTTATACTAGTCGAATCTGCTGCGTCATCTGCATTTTGTTTTTGGGCGCGCATGGAAAGAGACACTGAACTGCGCGCCAAAAACAAAATGCAACTGTCCAAGCAGCAGATTCCACTAGTATAAATTGTATTTCCTTGACTTTTTACTCGAGACAAATGCAAACTTTGGAGAAAAGAGACCCACATTTGGCCTGCCGATCGTACCAGATATATTTATATCGTATCAAGCTGAATGTTTTTTGGCGCAAAAATTTAACCATAGTCGAAGACTCCTATGTCAAAATAAGGAATTAAGATTTTTGAGTGTTGACAGCATAAAGTCAATTTTTTCAACAGTTTTATTTTCTGGCAAAACCATTGCTATATTGGCATTGCCCAGACTCTAAGGATTCGGTCGATACCCATAATGTTTGTGAAAATATGCAAAACCAGGGCGAAATGGACAATTTTGTAACTTAGACTCGCTGAAACTCATATTTGCAAATTTTCGACCCCCTTTCACGTTGTAAGCTGCAGAAGCCCATTTCTACGTTTTTTCGCCCAAATTTTGTGGAGTTGCACAAAACTCAATGGAAATGCAGAATCTGCAATAAAAAAAGAGGGGTCAAAACTTTATGTTTGTCCCTCCACCCTCCCTCCGCCTAGCCAGCAACCTCGAAACAGAGCTCAGAGCCGTAGCTGAAGCCGCTGCTGCGCATCCCCGTCTTGCTCATCTGCCTGCGGAACGGGTCGCACATCGGCTCTTCCACCGCTCGCACCTTTCAACCCCTTCCTTCAGCTGAAGAAGAAGAGAAGAAGAGAGCCCAAGCCCACGTCGCCAAAAGTCTCGAAGACTTTGCGAAGAGTGAGCTCTGAGGGTAGGCTGGTGCTGGTGCTGGCCTCGGGTGGAAGAGGAAGAGTGTCGGAAGAGGATGGCGGCAGTGGGAACCAGTGAACGGGAAGCTGTGCGAAGTAGATGGTGTCGGGACGTTCGCTCATGTTCTCCGCTTCCCGAAAGAAGCTGTCCCAGTCGTGTTGGCTGGGAAATTCCAGCTCTGCCTCACCCGCTTTCACCTGGACTAGGCCAAAGTTAGGATGAGGACGAGGGTAGAACGAGGGTAGCATTAGAGCTGGGCCGTACCTTGAGAGCCTCGTAGAAGCCGATGACCTTGAGCTGGCTTTTGTCCATGTTCTTGACGAGTTTGGCGAGCTGTTCGCGGTTCCCACACTCCGCCTCGAAGCGGACGAACTCCATAGTGCTCTTGGAGACGCGGATGGAGGCCAGCTGGATCGGTTGCACCTCAAACCCAAAGCCTCACAACACACTCTCCTCAAGTTGGTGATTAGAAGAGAACGGCCTTCTTGACGCGCTCCATGAGTTCCCAGTTGGAGATGCTTTGAGAGGGATCGCGAAGTTGTGGGAGGGAGACGCAGATGTTGAGTCGGCCAGCGGGCTTGAGGTAGAGGCCGAGAGGTTTGAAGAGCTCCATCAGCTCACTCGTATCCGTCAGTGCCCCAACCCCGATGGAGCCGGCCATCCTCTTCCTTGCCTCCCCGCCGCTCTCTCCTCCTCCTAGCTTTGCTGCAACTGCACGAGGTACGAAGTATGAAAGTTCGCTTCATTTCATGCTCTTTTACCCGGCCTATTTTGCAACTATTAGGTGACTACAGAGCAGACAGGCAACGCATTTGCAGGCAGGGCAAAGGCGCGCATATGAAATCTCCCATTTACGCAGTTAGGATACACTAGTACCCATAAAAAGATTATAAATCTCCCATTTACGCAATTATCATACACTAGTACCCATAACAAGACTAGTGCGACGGAATCTTGGATAAAAAAATAACAAATTAGGGTTAAAATAAAAAAGTTAAAAAATTAATGCCCAAAAAAAACATTTTTCCCTTGGAATAGTGTGAAATTTTTGACCGTTAAGCGGCGGCCCAAAGGGCCGCGGAGCGGTCTTTACAGATGGCTTACTTTTTGCCCTCCTATAAAGGTATATTTCTGGAAATGCTGTCCCTGGCCAACGGATCTGCGCAAACTTTTTTTAATGGAAAGGTATTATTATTTTAGGAAGATTTGGAGGGGGAAACGGCCCCGGAGCAGTTGAAACATTAATTTTTTGGGTAGAAAGGCTGAAAAATGGCGAAATACGGTATTTGACCAGTAGCACTTTAATTCTTGATAATTGCACAGAAAACCCTAGTTTTTTTTTAATTCAAAAGTTGTATATTTCGGTTCCAAATATGTGCTTACTTTAAAAAAGGATTGAGAAACCACTGTTCTTCTCTCCGTATGATATATAAGTGTCTGAGTCAAGAGTCAAGGGGGCGCAAGGGGGCGCGGGGGGTGCGCGCGGGTCTTGAGAGTGAGCGCGGGGGGTCTCCCGCGGGTCTTGTTTTTAGATGGTTTTCTGACGTTTTCTGAATCTTTTTCTGATGTTTTTACAGTGTACTTGGCCACAAAAAACACCATATAGGAATTTTTGACTGACTATTTTTAAAATTTAATTTAATTTTGAATTAAATTTTAGGCTGACTCCTAGAACCCCCCCCCAAGAATTACACCCCCCCAAGGGGTTACACCCCCCCCCCCAAGAATTACACCCCCCCCCCCCCCCAAGATTTACACCCCCCCCCCCCCAAGAATTACACCCCCCCCCCAAAGGGTATTTATTGAAAAAAATTTTATTACCTCAAAATGCTTCTCTGTACATATCTCGAAATTTAAACTCAAGGAATTTTCATGTAGATGATTAAATACCTACTTTTTTTGAGTCCCGCTTTAAGGCTTCGCAAGCGAAGCCTACGCAGTTGCTTGTCTAGTTTGCATTCAGCTTTAAGGCTTCGCAAGCGAAGCCTACGCGGTTGCCACTATACAAATTTGTTTGACTAAGCCTAAGCCTTTTTTAGAATCAGTATACCTAAGCCTATACTGATTCCAAAAAGGCTTAGGCTTAGTCAAACCAATTTGTAAAGTGGCAACCGCGTAGGCTTCGCTTGCGAAGCCTTAAAGCTGGACTCAAAAAAAGTAGGTATTTAATCATCTACATGAAAATTCCTTGAGTTTAAATTTCGAGATATGTAAAGAGAAGTATGTTAAGGCAATAAAAAAATTTCCAATATATATACCTTTGGGGGGGGGGTGTAAATCTTGGGGGGGGGGGTGTAATTCTTGGGGGGGGGGGGGTGTAAGTTTGGGGGGGGGGGGTGTAAGTCTTGGGGGGGGGGGTTCTAGGAGTCAGCCAAATTTTAAATTTATTTAAAAACAGATATCGCATATTGCAGCAAATAGATTGATGAAATGTGCATAATTTAAGAGCCAAATACCTTTTTATTTTTTAAATACAGGGTAAAAATAGAGTGCTCTTTTATCATTACTTAAGGCAATTTTTTAAACATTGGACATGTGCAATATTTTACTGTTCCGAAAATGAACAATTTAAGGTTAACAACATTTTTTGTGTGCTAAGAAAAAATTTCATCCACTTTAGTAGCAAGCAATTGTCAGTTGAATGAAAAAAAAATTTCCCCTACTTCAATCGCAGATAAAATAAAGATAAGAGATACTTTTTGGGTTAGTATAACCCACTTATAATAATGTGAAGTGGCAGAGTGTGCAGTTCCAATAGGGATGAATTGTTGAAATTAGGTTCAGAAATATTTATATTATACCTTTTCAACTCTAGTTTCGCCTCTCATAAACCAAGACAAGAGGGCTACGGCCAGCAGGCTCATCAATTGGTACTGGCTGTCCAAGTATTTGGTAGTATGATATTTTGAGGCATCTGCGAATCTAGCTTGAGCAGCTGAAACAGTAGCAGCTGATCTGTTAAGAACTGAAAAGAAGACCTGGGTTTATCGATTAACAAGTCATATATGGCAATTCTAAATCTGTGATTACATTTGAAATTGTTTGAGAAACCACTGACTTGCCCTTCTGAGTGACAAAAGTTCAGAATTTTTTTTCAGAAATTTCAGAAAAAGTTCACTAACTTTCAGTTTTTTTTAAATTTAGTTTCAGGAATGTCGCATTTGTATAGACGATTATATATCAATCGAAAGGTAAATGCATGACAAAAATGATGGTGCATTCAAATCAATGTCCTTTCTTTAAAAGAAAAAACGAAAGTTAAAAAATCGAAATTATGAATTTTCAAATATGTATAAAAAACAGATTTCTTAAATTGTTCAAAAAATTCATGGACTGCACTATAACTACGTTAAAATTGAGGTTCTTGCGGTCATTTTGAAATAAAAAACTTGTGGTTTGGCTCTATTACACACGTTATTTTTTTCACTTGAAAATGTGCACTCACTGATGTTATAAGCATAGGAAAAATTACTGCCACACCCTACTGCCACATTGGTTTCCTTTGTTTTAGTTCAAAATGTGTCAAACCTGAATTGACCATTTCCTATGCTTTCTCATAGGAAATGGTTTTTGCATAGGCTTTCTCATGATACTCTCTCATTTCAGCAAGTTTGGGCCATAACCTGGCTAAAACTCAATCAAATTCAACAAATTCTTTGTTCAATGAGAGCCCAGAACTTCTTTGTTTGATTCTAAGTCAAAAAAAAGCTGTGAAACCTGCAATTTTAGTTTTTTTTGCAAATATTGTTTAATAAATTTTAGATAATTGTGGACTATTATATATCAATCGAAAGGTAATTTAGAGCTAAATAGTGGTGTACTTCGATTTTGACAAAAGTTTGACAAAAAAACGTAATTTTGAAAAATCGAAAATTTCGACTTTTTCATTTTGGCACAAAAATTTGAGAGCTGAGATCTGAAAACTGAGCGGGACACGTATGACACGTAAGTCCACAATTATCTAACACTTCTTAAACAAAATTTTCAAAAACTGAAATTGCAAGTTTCAGAGCCCCAAAAAAGTGCATGTTACAAAAGTGCTCATTTCGAGTCAAGAAAATCATTTTTCCGGAAACGACTAGTGGGACAGAGATGACAACTAAATTGCCTTAGATTCTGGCATAAAGTCATTCGTATTGGAGAAACCTGATTTTTTCAAACCCAAAACCAGTTATCAATCAAAGCTCTTGGTTTTTGTTTTTAAAATTTTGCGTTGGACCGACTAGACTAGAAACAATGCGACGGATAAATGCGCTGTGTATTATTACAAGAAAAAATGCATTAAGAACTCTAACCAGCTGATCAGCGAAGCCAAAAAACGTCCGACGAGGATTGAGCAAGCGTTGAAATTTTATTTTCCTCATTTTACCTCTCCTCAGTTGAAGAACATAAAAGGGAACAGCTATCATTAGTACGAATCAGTGGTCAATATTTAAATTTGTTAGCCATTCGCGTTAGTTTGCTTAAAGGCAATCAGAAAAAAATCTCACCGTCAATAGAGTTTTACTGGCAATGTGTTTGTGGGTTGAAGACTCGGGGCAAAAATGCAAAGCAGCGCGCAAAAGAGCTGTTCACCCATCCGCCCAGGCTTGCCTTCCTTAGCCGTAAGTTACAAAATTGGAACTAGAACTATTGTAGAGTTAGTAGGGTTGGACTGACAGACTCTGGCTAATTCCAGGAGCACTTGTTTTTAATCCCTGCTCATCTTCTTCTTCCTCATCCTCTTCTTGATAGATTGACATAATTAAGATGGCCTCCTGGAACCAAACTTAAAGATATGCTTCCTGGCCGAAGATCTGCTGCCGATCAATTTCAAATGCCAATCTGCCCGAAAAAAGACGAAAATCGAAAACACACCACAGCCGCCAGGTTACCCTATGTTTTGCTTATCTTCTACTTGACCTCAAACCTCGCCTATATTCTGCCCCGTAGTACGACCAGTTTTAAGGCCACCAAGGAACCTCTCTCTGAAATTCAGCGTTTCACCAGGAGGAGAATGCTCGTCTACGTCAAGCCTTGGCCAACATCGTCGTCCTTGCCCAGGTGCAGTTTAGTTTTGGGCTCAACAGGGTCTGGACTGGAGAGGCGATGAAGTGGCGTCTGCTGCGGGCAAGTTGCCAAACACTCACCAGGAGGAGAACGCTCTTCTACGTCAAGCCTTGGCCAACATCGTCGCCCTTGCCCAGGGGCAGGTTAGTTTTGGGCTCAACAGGGTCTGGACTGGAGAGGCGATGAAGTGGCGTCTGCTGCGGGCAAGTTGCCAAACACTCACCAGGAGGAGAACGCTCTTCTACGTCAAGCCTTGGCCAACATCGTCGCCCTTGCCCAGGGGCAGTTTAGTTTTGGGCTCAACAGGGTCTGGACTGGAGAGGCGATGAAGTGGCGTCTGCTGCGGGCAAGTTGCCAAACACTCACCAGGAGGAGAACGCTCTTCTACGTCAAGCCTTGGCCAACATCGTCGCCCTTGCCCAGGGGCAATTTAGTTTTGGGCTCAACAGGGTCTGGACTGGAGAGGCGATGAAGTGGCGTCTGCTGCGGGCAAGTTGCCAAACACTCACCAGGAGGAGAACGCTCTTCTACGTCAAGCCTTGGCCAACATCGTCGCCCTTGCCCAGGGGCAGTTTAGTTTTGGGCTCAACAGGGTCTGGACTGGAGAGGCGATGAAGTGGCGTCTGCTGCGGGCAAGTTGCCAAACACTCACCAGGAGGAGAACGCTCTTCTACGTCAAGCCTTGGCCAACATCGTCGCCCTTGCCCAGGGGCAGTTTAGTTTTGGGCTCAACAGGGTCTGGACTGGAGAGGCGATGAAGTGGCGTCTGCTGCGGGCAAGTTGCCAAACACTCACCAGGAGAAGAACGTTCGTCTACACTCGCCTTGGCCAACATCTTAAACGGTAACGGAAAAAGTGTGGCCTTTAATTTCTGGACTCAGTTTAGTTTTCGCCTGAATGTTCTTCGATTCCGGTGACGGCGATATCATCGAGAAAGAATCATTAATTTAATTACAGAACCTGGCTCTTTTTACATGGCGATATGGGCAAGCGCTTTAGCGAAGCTTGGATGCTTCGCTAGCTGTTGATCCAGCATCTGCTCCACCAGTTGCTCCTCTGCCTTCATTCTCAATATCACATCTTCCATTTCATTTTCTACATTTATTCCTTCTGATGAACACCAGCATATTTTTATTGTGATCAGCACAAAACAAAAGTGACTGCTTTCATCTGTATTATCCCAAAAATCCAAACTATGTCAAAAAGAAATAGCGTCAATCGCTAGTTGGCATGTTTGACAAATAGCAAAGAATTCCGAACGGGGTTTTTTCGTAAGCTGGAGCCAGAAATGGAAGTAAGGCCAGGTGCTGCGATAGCACTGAAATAGTCTAGTCTTTGAAAAGGTCCGTAATGAACTTGAAAAAGACAATGTAATAAGTGCTAGGCAAAATTTGGAGAGAGGACGGGGCCGCTGCACCCTCCGCCTCCTCCTCCGCACCCTTTGCCCGTACTGCAAGCCGTCCCGCTCTACCTCAAAACAGATTTTGTCCAACGCTGCTGCACCAGCACCACGCCATGAAGCGTCATACACCCTGCATCGTTCACCGTCACCGATCACCGTCATCGCTGTCCATCTTCTCACCTTCCCCTCCATCTTCTTTCAATTCTTCTCAGAAGACAAGGTGGACCGTTTTGCTTAGAAGACTCAAAGCCGGCTGAGAAGAGCTTGGAGTCGGAGTAGAATGTGCAACGTCTGTGCTCTACACACTGGAAGGTGAGAAAGATAGGAAAAGGGTGAGAAACCGTGTAGGTTTTTGAGCCTTGGCGATGGGTGTAGAGGGCGATCGGGGTTTCGTTCCGCGCATGCATTGCTCAGTCCATTCCGCCATTCTGCAGTACTCATTAGTTAAGACACGCCGCTCATTTGTTGAGGCGAGATGTATGGTGGGAGACTTGGACTTTGTGACCCGCAAAAGACCGAGGACAAGGCTGGTTTTAACAAGAACTAGAGGGAGAAAGAAGAGCTGTGTTAGAGAAGGCTTGAGGGAAGAGGTCTGCCGCCGGCGCTTCAATTTATAAGCCATGTCCTCGTTTGCGCTACAGCATGGACGGCAATAATTATGATGTCTTCATAGATACTGGGCTGACTGCAAGGGGCCTTTCAAAGCTCCGTGATGCCCTTGAGTCGGCCGAGCTTCTCCAGTCTCCATTAGAAGGCGGAAGTCCTGGGCCTCGGCCGCCTACAATCCTGACCTCCCCTTCCCTCCTCCTCAGCCTTCTCCCCTCTCCATCCCATCATCCGCACTAGCATGCAGTTCTCAAACAACTCATCCACAATTTCGCCATGAGGAAAGACAATTTTTCATAAAAATATTGCCAGCTTTAAATGACACGGAAAAAAGACCGGGAGGATTGAAGAATTTATGTCCTGCAGAGCACAAAGGTTGCCACCGGCACAAATCAAAGTGCACAGTTATAACCAGGCTACCTAGAAGACTGATGTAGGTTGCTCTGTTTTAAAATAAACCAATCTAAAATTGCAGGTAGCCTGACCCAATTACACCTGTAAGCTATTGAGCTGAAGTTTTTCGATTGACCAATCCCGTGGAGGGATCCGCAGAGGCTGGCTTTCGAGGCCGGGATAGCCAATTGTGGGCAGGTGTAATTGGGTCAGGCTTTTATTCCAAGGTTTGGGGCTTTTTGAGAACCACCCCTCAATTTCGGACATTATCATATCGCTTGCCGAGCTTGTCGGTCGCAATGGCGGAGTTGAGCTTGCGATGGGGGCTTATGACCTGCCTTTATGCAACGTTATACAATGGGGAACAGGTCATCGTAACCTGCCTTACTGGCACGGTGAAGCCGCACCCTCGGTGGATCCGGGCGACAGGCGAAGGCGCCCTGTCTCTTGCTCTGTTAGGGATCGGGGGATTTGGGGGAAACAGAGCGATGTCAATAGGCTGGCCCTAAATTCGGTTCCCCTTTCCTCTGAAATTCGACTTCTATAATTAAGTTTCACACTACACTACACTACAGTACACTACAGTGCACTACAGTACACTACAGAGCACTAAAGTACACTACAGTGCACTACAGTACACTACACTACACTAAACTACAGTACACACTACACAGAGTCGGCAGCTGAAAGCAAATCAGTTGCCAACTTCTGTTGGCTGAACCTGACACAGAGTCGGCAGCTGAAAGCAAATCAGTTGCCAACTTCTGTTGGCTGAACCTGACACAGAGTCGGCAGCTGAAAGCAAATCAGTTGCCAACTTCTGTTGGCTGAACCTGACACAGAGTCGGCAGCTGAAAGCAAATCAGTTGCCAACTTCTGTTGGCTGAACCTGACACAGAGTCGGCAGCTGAAAGCAAATCAGTTGCCAACTTCTGTTGGCTGAACCTGACACAGAGTCGGCAGCTGAAAGCAAATCAGTTGCCAACTTCTGTTGGCTGAACCTGACACAGAGTCGGCAGCTGAAAGCAAATCAGTTGCCAACTTCTGTTGGCTGAACCTGACACAGAGTCGGCAGCTGAAAGCAAATCAGTTGCCAACTTCTGTTGGCTGAACCTGACACAGAGTCGGCAGCTGAAAGCAAATCAGTTGCCAACTTCTGTTGGCTGAACCTGACACAGAGTCGGCAGCTGAAAGCAAATCAGTTGCCAACTTCTGTTGGCTGAACCTGACACAGAGTCGGCAGCTGAAAGCAAATCAGTTGCCAACTTCTGTTGGCTGAACCTGACACAGAGTCGGCAGCTGAAAGCAAATCAGTTGCCAACTTCTGTTGGCTGAACCTGACACAGAGTCGGCAGCTGAAAGCAAATCAGTTGCCAACTTCTGTTGGCTGAACCTGACACAGAGTCGGCAGCTGAAAGCAAATCAGTTGCCAACTTCTGTTGGCTGAACCTGACACAGAGTCGGCAGCTGAAAGCAAATCAGTTGCCAACTTCTGTTGGCTGAACCTGACACAGAGTCGCCATAAACAGCAGCCAACTTTTGTTAGGCATTTTTAACCTTGCACAGAGTCGGCAGCTGAAAGCAAATCAGCTGTCGACTTCTGTTTTTAAAAATTTTTAACCTTGCACAGAGTCGGCAGCTGAAAGCAAATCAGCTGTCGACTTCTGTTGTTAGGAATTTTTAACCTTGCACAGAGTCGGCAGCTGAAAGCAAATCAGCTGTCGACTTCTGTTGTTAGGAATTTTTAACCTTGACAGAGTCGGCAGCTGAAAGCAAATCAGCAGCAAAGTTCTGTTAGGCATTTTTTCCCGCGGAGCGGCCAGTAGGGCGGCTCCGCGGTCTATAGAGATTACTAAACTTTTGTCCTCATATATATATGTATATATATATATATATATATATATGTGTCTGGAAATGCTGGGAACGGGCGAATTCTCAACGGATTTTGACAAACTTTTTTTTTCCAGAAAGTTAATGCTATTTTAGGACGATCTGGAGGGGTAGACCCGGAATTTGAACACTTGAAACATTACTTTTTTGGGTAGAAAGGTTGAAAAATAGGGTATGTTGTGAAATGGCGAATTCTCAACGGATTTGGACAAACTTTTTTTTTGCTGAAAGGTAATGACATTTTAGAAAGATCTGAATGGGTGGAACTGGTCCCAGAGCATTTGAAACATTACTTTTTTTGGTAGAAAGGTTGAAATCTAGGGTATGTTGAGAAATGGCGAATTCTCAACGGATTTGGACAAACTTTTTTTTTTTGCTGAAAGGTAATGACATTTTAGAAAGATCTGGAGGGGTAGACCCGGAATTTGAACACTTGAAACATTACTTTTTTGGGTAGAAAGGTTGAAAAATAGGGTATGTTGAGAAATGGCGAATTCTCAACGGATTTGAACAACCTTTTTTTGCTGAAAGGTAAAGACATTTTAGAAAGATCTGAATGGGTGGTACCGGTCCCGGAGCATTTGAAACATTACTTTTTTGGGTAGAAAGGTTGAAAAATAGGGTAATTTGAGAAATGTCGAATTCTCAACGGATTTGTACAAACTTTTTTTTTGCTAAAAGGTAATGACATTTTAGAAAGATCTTAATGGGTGGAACCAGCCCCGGATCATTTGAAACATTACTTTTGCTGCTAAGGAAGTTGTGGGCTGCGAAGCTCCGCGGTCACCTATTGCGCTCTGCGCCATATACTTGTTAACCTTGCACAGAGTCGGCAGCTGAAAGCAAATCAGCAGCCAACTTCTGTTAGGCATTTTTAACCTTGCACAGAGTCGGCAGCTGAAAGCAAATCAGCTGTCGACTTCTGTTGTTAGGAATTTTTAACCTTGCACAGAGTCGGCAGCTGAAAGCAAATCAGCAGCCAACTTCTGTTAGGCATTTTTAACCTTGCACAGAGTCGGCAGCTGAAAGCAAATCAGCAGCCAACTTCAGTTAGGCATTTTTAACCTTGCACAGAGTTGGCAGCTGAAAGCAAATCAGCAGCCAACTTCTGTTAGGCATTTTTAACCTTGCACAGAGTCGGCAGCTGAAATCAAATCAGCAGCCAACTTCTGTTAGGCATTTTTAACCTTGCACAGAGTCGGTAGCTGAAAGCAAATCAGCTGTCGACTTCTGTTGTTAGGAATTTTTGCGCGGCCGAAGGCCGCCTGCCGCGGAGGGCAGGGCAGTCAGAGCTCTGGAGGCCGGAGGGCATGGGTGCGGAGGCCCCGGAGCGTAGCCTGGCATGCGAAGCATGCTAGGCGAAGCATAGGGGCCGTAGCACCCGTGCCCGGAGGCCGGAGGAGCTCTGGCGCCCTGCCCGAAGCGGCGGGCGGCCAAGGCCAGCTTAAGCAGTTACACTATTTTTGTGTCCGTCTGTCCGCATATATATCTTATATAATACGCGTGATGCCATTTTGGGAGGGGTCTTGGGGCTACCTGGATTCTTCTTGTACCATGGCATATGATAGCTCTATGTATCGATCTTGAGAAGTTATTTAATAATTTTTGGGGCGCGCTGTGTATGAGTAATGCTGAAAATATGAAATAATCGAAAACGTGCGCATTTTTGGCATTTTTGGTCCTTTTTTGACTTTAAAACTTCATAAATCCACCATTTTTTAACTTTTTCTGTCGGACTTTTTTTTAAATTAAAGCTACAAGAGTTTTGCATTAAATCCATTGGTTAGTTTTAAAAGTTTTGAGTCAAAAGTTTGAAAAAAAATGGATTGACTGATGCCAATTTTTCGATTTCTGGCCTACCCAGGAGTCTGATGTATATTGGATGAATCAAGTAATTCTTCATGGAAAGGTCGAATAAGCATTAGCACTGGCTATGCGAATGATGCCTTGACCTAAAGCATTCTCATCCATTGTTTGAGTTTTTTAAGCCTGTCGTACTGTGTATTGGCTGAGAGGACATGTTGCAGTGTTTACGTGGCTATGATCTTGTCCTCTTAATGTATTATTTAAGGAAGATTTGAAGGGGCATACTGGTCACATAACTTAACTATAGGTGGCCGCGCGTAGCGCGGCCACTGACCTATATTACTAGTATATATATATATGTCTGTCCGGGACCCGTACTCCGCGGTTTTTCAACGAAATTGGCTGATTTTTTGCATGAAAGTCCGCTTGGGTGGTATCTCCAGGCCATTTTTTGCGCTTGACGTAATTTTGCGTTTTTTGCCCAAAACCCAAATTTTTGATAATTCAAAGAACGAAAATTCATAAATCACTGGTTTTTCAACGAAATTGGCTGATTTTTTGCATGAAAGTCCGCCTGGGTGATATCTCCAGGCCATTTTTTGGGCTTGACGTAATTTTTCGATTTTTGCCCAAAACTCAATTTTTTGATGTTTCAAAGTACGAAAATTCATAAATCACTGGTTTTTCAACGAAATTGGCTGATTTTTGGCAGGTACGTCCGTCGAGGTGCTATCTTGGAGCTGGCAGAAGGAATTTCCGAAATATTTGTTATTTCTCAGTTTATGGCCAAAAACCTAAATTCTTGATGTTTCAAAAATTTGAAATCGATGGTTTTTCAATGAAATCAGTTGAATTTTGGCATGTACGTCTCTAATGGTGATAGAATTTTTTGACACATTTATTATTTCTTGATTTATAGTCAAAAACCTAAAATCTTGATGTTTCAAAAATTCGAACATCCATAAATTACTGGTTTTTCAATAAACTCAGCTTAGATTTGGCAGATACGTTTGCTGCGGCAGTATCTTAAAGCAGTTAAAAGGAATTGCTTAGCTTATTATCTGGAACAAAGGCCGCGCATCTTGGCAACAGCCGAGAATACCTTGTTAACCTTGCACAGAGTCGGCAGCTGAAAGCAAATCAGCTGTCGACTTCTGTTGTTAGGAATTTTTAACCTTGACAGAGTCGGCAGCTGAAAGCAAATCAGCAGCCAACTTCTGTTAGGCACTTTTAACCTTGCACAGAGCCGGCAGCTGAAAGCAAATCAGCTGTCGACTTCTGTTGTTAGGAATTTTTAACCTTGCACAGAGTTGGCAGCTGAAAGCAAATCAGCTGTTGACTTCTGTTGTTAGACATTTTTTAACCTTGCACAGAAGCGGTAGCTGAAAGCAAATCAGCTGTCGACTTCTGTTGTTAGGAATTTTTAACCTTGCACAGAGTCGGCAGCTGAAAGCAAATCAGCTGTCGACTTTTGTTGTTAGGAATTTTTAACCTTGCACAGAGTCGGCAGCTGAAAGCAAATCAGCAGCCAATTTCCTTAGGCATTTTAACCTTGACAGAGTCGGCAGCTGAAAACAAATCAGCAGCCAACTTCTGTTAGGCATTTTTAACCTTGCACAGAATCGGTAGCTTATGGTCTTATGATCTTAAAGGACAAACGACCTAATTTACACCATCCTGATATCTGGCTTTTATGCGCGATATATTTTCGTCTTGGGTAGTATATCTTGCAAGCATACTCTGTTTTTTCACTTTTGACCCAGATTTTTGAGAAAAAAAATTCAAAATTTTCCTGTGTTGTAGCATAGGGAAAGGTTGAAAAAAATTCATTAAAAATCCAATAATGATTTTTCTCTTTTCTCTGCTCAACAGTGGAAGCAAATAACTAAAATCAAAAATTTAAGCCAAAAAACTTGGGCGAAATCGATGTACTGTGGCTCGCGTAGCCCAAAAACTGGTTAAAATGGTCATTTTTTGAGGTTTTTAAAAGGTTTTTCCACATTTCCCTATTTTAAATTTTTTTATGCTATTGAAGCCCTGATTTTTGAAATGTATGCCCAAAAATTGACCCCTAAACATAAGAATTAGTCTACATTAACAAAATTTTTTTAAATAATTTTTACCCCATCTAAATTAGCCATGAAATTGTGTTATCCCTCCAGGAACTTGCCGCAGACTTTCAAAAAATCGGATTTTGCCGCATACTTGGGATGATTTTGTCGCAGAGTTTGACGATTTTTAACCCTGCGGCAAAATCATCCCCAAAACAGGCATTTTGCCAATGATGATTTTGCCGCAGATTTTCTTGGAGATGTCTTTTTTGCTCGGAAAATGAAGATGTAAATGCAAGATTTCGCCGCAGACTTGGCATGATTTTGCCGCAGACTTTGTCAATTTCTTTTTTTGTTAGGTGATTTTGCCGCATACCTTGGATGATTTTGCCGCAGACTGTTGTATAAGTGTCTGTTTTGAATGGAAAAGTGAAGTTGTAATTGAAGATTTTGCCACTAACCTGGTACGAATTTGCCGCAGACTTTTCTTTTTTTCTTTACTTATCAATTTCAGGATTTTGCCGCAGACTTTTCT
This sequence comes from Ptycholaimellus sp. GST1_10, assembly GCA_030248095.1. NCBI lineage: Eukaryota > Metazoa > Nematoda > Chromadorea > Chromadorida > Chromadoridae > Ptycholaimellus > Ptycholaimellus sp. GST1_10. The sequence goes on from JASANA010008936.1 coordinate 34,188, forward strand.
TTTTTGCTTTACTAATCAATTTCAGGATTTTGCTGCAGACTTTTCTTTTTTCTTTACTAATCAATTTCAGGATTTTGCCGCAGGCTTTTCTTTTTTCTTTACTAATCAATTTTAGGATTTTGCCGCAGACTTTTATTTTTTTCTTTACTAATCAATTTCAGGATTTTGCCGCAGACTTTTCTTTTTTTTCTTTACTAATCAATTTCAGGATTTTGGCGAAAACTTTTCTTTTTTCTTTACCAATCAATTTCAGGATTTTGCTGCATACTTTTTTTTTCTTTACTAATCAATTTCAGGATTTTGCCGCAAACTTTTCTTTTTTCTTTATTAATCAATTTCAGGATTTTGCTGCAGACTTTTCTTTTTTTTTACTAATCAATTTCAGGATTTTGCCGCTGACTTTTCTTTTTTTTCTTTACTATAGAGGGCTACTAGTGCACGTGCTTGCTACTACTCTCCTTCTTCATACATTCCACCACTAATCTTCTCTTTCTCACCCACTCATGGCTCTGAACAAGCACCAACAAGATGCATCACTAGCCAGAACAACTAGAAAGTGACCAGAGCAGATCCATGCTCAATCTTCAAGCTCATTTTGCAGGGACGACAAACTTTTTGCGCGGCCGAAGGCCGCCTGCCGCGGAGGACAGGGCAGTCAGAGCTCTGTAGGCCGGAGGGCATGGGTGCGGAGGCCCTGGAGCGTAGCCTAGCATGCGAAGCATGCTAGGCGAAGCATAGGGGCCGTAGCACCCGTGCCCGGAGGCCGGAGGAGCTCTGGCACCCTGCCCGAAGCGGCGGGCGGCCAAGGCCAGCTTAAGCAGTTACCCCATTTTTGCGTCCGTCTGTCCGCATATATATATATGTGTGTGTCCCAGGCCCGTACTCCGTGGTTTTTCAACGAAATTGGCTGATTTTTTGCATGAAGGTCCGCCTAGGCGGTGCCTCGGGACCATTTTTGGTGCTTGGCGTAATTTTTTGAATTTCGCCCAAAACTCAATTTTTTGATGTTTCAAAACACTAAAAATCGTAAATCACTGGTTTTTCCATGAAATTAGCTGAAATTTTGCAGGAAAGTCCGTCTTGGTGATGCCTTGGCACCATTATTAGGGCTTGGCGAAATTCTTCGATTTTCACCCAAAACTCAATTTTTTGATGTTTCAAAATGCGAAAAATCGTAAATCACTGGTTTTTCAATGAATTTTGTTGATTTTTGGCAGATACGTCCGTCAAAGTAATATCTTGAAGCTGGCAAGAGGAAATTTTGAAATATTTATTATTTATTGATTTATAGTCAAAAACCCAAAATCTTGATGTTTCAAAAATTTGAACAAGCATAAGTCCATGGTTTTTCAATAAAATTAGCTGATTTTTGGTATCTACGTCCGTGAAAGTAATATCTTAAAGCTGGCAAAAGGAATTTTTGAAATAATTAGTATTTCTCGATTTATAGTTAAAAGCCAAAATCTTGATGTTTCAAAAATCGAAACATGTATAATTCATGGTTTTTTCACTGAAATCTTTTGAATTTTGGCATGCATTTTCATCTAGGTGGTGTCTTGAGGTAAGGCCGCGCATCTTGGCAACCGCCGAGAATACCTTGTTTGTTCTCCAGGAATTTCTGTTCTATTGCTTATTGTGTGTTGTTAGTCTCGAGGTTTTTCGAGGAATGGACATTGTTGGTACTGAAAAGATTTCGACTAAACAAAGTAAAAGGCAAATGCAGAAGGCAGAATTTCATAGAAGAAGAGCGATTTTAAGTGGGAGAATCAATGAAGCTTGACCGTCCATTGCATTGGCGACATCCACCGCCTTGGCCGGCTGCTCCAGCTGAAGTAAATGTATCTAAGAATTAAGGGAATCCAATACACGGAGCGGAGACCAGACGGCCTGAGGATTGATTGCCAGTAGAGTTGGTCAAATTACTCCGCTTCCTCTCTCGGAACGATGTTGACCCACCCCTTCTAGGTTCTTCGACCACCTTCCTCCACCATCACCTGCCTCCAGTAGCCCCTCACCCGTCTCGGCCACAGATTCTCTGCCCCACCCCAAACAAGCAAGTCTTTGCTTCAAGTTATATTTTGTTTTATTACAAGCATTCTCTTCTATGTCCATGTATAAACTTATTTCCATACTTTTACGAATATAAGTTTAATATTTATTCATAAGTTCATGCAGTGCTGGCTAAAGGCAACACTGTGGTCTGCTGGTCAAGGTCCGCTTGGCCCTTGGCATATGCGCTGGGTCTGCTTGGCCATTGGCATATGCGCTGATACTGATACTCCAAAGTTGCGCTTGCCTGACCTAGTGCCTTTCTCCACAGAAAGGCCAGCTCTCCAGTCACAACAAGCTTTGCAAGTGATGCCTTGGCCCTGCCCTGCCCTGCCCTGCACTCCCACGCCCTGGCCCAAGCGATGCTGATACCCCAGGGCCCAGATGCGGCAGGCCACGCCTCTACCAAGCCACAACAAAGGGCTGGGGGCGGCGGCGATCAAAAAGCTACAACAACACTACAAGATTGCAAGGCCGTTCACTTCCCACCCTTCTTCCCCCAACCTAGCACCCTTTCTCCAACCTGGCCCCCTTTCCCATGCTTTTGCTTATCACTTCTTCTGCTCTCAATCGGAGGGCTTTTGGCGCACAGGGGGCTTTGAAGGGGAGTGAATATGTCAGCCCGCAGCAGTGGGAGTGTGTCGGAGCGGAGCCAGAGAATGTCAGAGCGCAGCAGGAGCATGGAAGGAAGAAGCTGGGTAAGTGCGCTGCGTATGGGAGGGAGGGGGCAAATGGTGGGAATGAGGCGGTGCAGGAGAGTGAGTCGAGCGGCGGCCATCAGTCCCTGAGTGAGCTCCCCTGGCAGCCCAGCCGTCTGCACCCCAAGTGGCGTCGCCGTCCCCTGCGACGTTTGCCAGGACTCCAGGTTTCCCTTCTCCTCTCACCTCTTCTCTCTTCCTCCCCTTTCCTTCTACTCTTTCCTTCTCCCGCCACAGAGGCAGGCTAAGGCTAGTGGTGTGGCAGGGTGGAGGTGAGAAGGAGGGTAAGGCTGGGCGTAGTGCGTCGTGTCCTGCGCCGCTGTGCCGGGAGCGGGAGCGGAAGGAGACGGGGCCTCGGGTGCCAGCCTGGCTGCTGGCGGATCCGAAAGGCGCGGCTGGCCACACCGGCCACCTCCAGCTCCTCCTCGCCGTCCACAGCATGCCCCCCGACACAACAGAGCGTTCCTTCCTCCTTTCTGCTTCCTCCTTTCTGCTTCCTCACCGCCCTCACTGTCTGTCATGAGAGAGATGTGAATTGAGGCTGGCTTGCGGACTTCGCCTTCCTCGCCATCGGACGCTCGCCCGTTGTGGTCAAGATGGTGGAGGGCGTGGACGGCGGCTACCTCACCTGGATCGGCATCCGCGACGTCCACGCTGCCCGCAAGCTACTCGCCCACACCTCTGCTTCTTCACCTTCCGTCATCCTCCACTACGACCTCATGCCAGAGCTCCAGGTTTCCTTTCCGCCTACCTTTGCCCAGTCCACATGTCCTATTTGGAGTCTCAGACAGGGAGGCTGTACTCCGATGGGGGAGGGCTTGCTTCATTATTTTGACTGTCTTTAGAGAGGCTGTCAACCTAGAGGGATGAGGCACAATTTTTTAGCTTTGTCCTCGTGTGTATGCATTTTTCACTGTAACAGTCTGGGTGCGGATTGTTTTGACTTTTACGGGGATCTAGCGTCATAAAGGGAAAATAGGACAACAAGAAGATGAACGAATGAGTATGGGGTTGCTGAGAAGGGGGTTCTTAAATACAGGCCTATTGCGATGAACAAAAGGTGGTGGTAGTATGTAGGTGGTATACAATACAGCTCATAAATGCACTGGGTAGAAGGGTTGGCGCTTGGGAGTACTGGGGTGGGTGAAAAGTAAAACGAGGGACTGTCTGCGGAGTACGGCAGGATAGAGCAGAGCATGAGCAGCTTAGACGGACGGAGGGAGGGAGCATGGCAGGGCACTACCAGCAGCATGATTGGTGATAGCAGGGCTGGAGGAGGAAGGATGTGGCGTGGGTGGGCAGAGTGCGCGAGAGGGGAGGGAGTAAGCAGGGAAAAGGGGGGAAGACGAGGGCAGCGCCTCGTCAGCTGGGCTGGGGCTGGGGGCAGAACTGGGTGGAGTGGGTTGGGGGCAAGGCAGCTGCCTACCCTACAGCTGGGGGGCGGGGGTAAGTGTGTGTCTCCCTGAGTTCACAGTGAGTGTCCTGGCTATGCGTAAAGGAGGATGGGAAGGGTGTGAAGTGGAGGAGAAGAAAATAAGGTAGAGCAATGAAAGCATCCTGAAGCAATGCTGCCTCATGCTTCTGCGTCCTATTTATGGCCTAATAGAAGGGACAGGGGCTTGTATTTCTTACATTTTCTTCATCTCTCTCCTCGTAAAGAAAGCAAAGGCAATCCAGCCAATGACTGAGAGTCTAATTAACAGGCAGTGAGTAAGTGGGAGTGGTGGTACTGGTAGTGAAAAAGAATGGGGAGTGCAAAGGAACGGGGAATGCAAAGCAGAGAGGGGCAGTGGAGGCAGTGGAGGGTGCTGGGGAGGGAGTGTTGGGGGGAGGACAGACAGCCGCAGAGGGAGGTAGGCTTCCTGCGGCAGGAGAGATGAGGGGGAGGGGAAAGAGGCAGAAAAGGAAGGGGAGAAGAAGATAGGCAATCTGGAAAGCAGATGTAAGCGAGGGGGAGGATGTAGGGAGGGCGACTAGAGTGTGCGAGGGCTAGGAGGCTGCCCTGCCCTGCCCTGCCCTGCCGCATGTCCAATGCCCCCTGCCCCCTCCATGCCACGGCAGCTCCTCATCCGCAGAAGGAAAGGGAGAGCGGAAGAAGGGCAGAGATCGGAATGATAAGCGAGCAGGGAAAAGAAAGAAAATGAGGACATAGTGAGCGCCTTGGAAAGATAAGAGCATAGTGGAGAGGCGGATGGAGGGTTTGTAGCTGGGAAAAGCGTGGCATCCAGTGCACCAGGACCGGAGAAAGGGGAGGGAAGAAGGAAAAAAGAGCTGCAATGACGACGGTGGCATGAGTAGCTAAATCTCCCTGGAAGCAGTGGGCGGAGACGGCGGCCGAGGGAGTAGCGAGTGTTGAGCACCACTCACTGGGAAGGAAGTAGGGCATTGAAGCAAATTCCAAGAGCTTAAAGTTTTTTTCAAGTTGTCGCAGCAAAGCGTTCGATAAGGGGCAATAAAGAGGCATTATTAGTTATGGATGGATGTATTTCGAGAAACTGGTATTTTGGGCATTCAGATACCATTCATTGCCAAGCTGATATGAAATCATTTTTCTCTAGAAAAGATTCAATTTAAGTAAGCCGCAAGAAGATAGATTATGGGGGCACTACTTTTGTGGACGGAAGCATAAAGCCACAGAAGAACAAGGTAATATAGGCTGTCGCCAATAGATGCGCGGCCTTGAAAATTAGCAGGTTGCCCCGTTTCATTAAGCCCTATTGTTAACTAATATTTCTATTTTTATTATTGACTAAATGATGTCGATCCATCCTTGTTTCATCCTTTATAAAAAATTGATTTCTGAGGTGTTCGTATATAATAATTATACTATTAATAAAATAAAATGCACTTTTTCGAAAAATTTTCGAATTTTGAGGCCCCAATTTTCGAGGTTTTTTTACCATAAATCTGGAACAAATTAAAATTGCGCCAAGCGCACAAAAACGTCCCGAGCCACCACCTAGACGGACCTCCATGCAAAATTTCAGCCAATTTCATTGAAAAACCGAGGAGTACGGGCTCCGGAACCACAAACATATATATATGCGGACAGACGGACGAAAAATGGGGTAACTGTTAAAGCGGGCCTTGGCCGCCCGCCGCTACGGGCAGGGCGTCAGAGCTCCTACGGCCTCCGGGCATGGTCGCTACGGCCCCTACGCTTCGCCTAGCATGCTTCGCATGCTAGGCCACGCTCCGGGGCCTTCGCGCCCATGCCCTACGGCCTCCGGAGCTCTGACTGCCCTGCCCTTCGCGGCAGGCGGCCTGCGGCCGCGCAAAAAATTAGAAAAAACGGGCAGTAAGATTAACGATTAATAATGAGAATGGCTGTCTAAAATTATCATTTTTCTATTTTTATCAAGTCACCGAGAATAAAAATGACAGGGAAGACAATCCTGAGAGATTGAGGAAGGTGGAAATGAGTGAGCTGGTGAGCGGAGAAGTATTGGGTCCCGCGGAATTTTTTTAGTGCATAATACAAACACACTGTACGAGGACAGCTCTTGTCATTTCTATGCCTTCCGGCGTTTAAAATTTGTCCATTCTCATTTGCCGACTTCTCCATTGATTCTCCAAAGACGTAAGCAGTCAGTATCCTGAACATAGAGGCAGAAATACTTGTGCGTTTCAGCGTAAGCCAAGTGAGCTCAGTATTCTTCAAAAAAAGTCAAGACATTTTGAAGTCTATTTACAACTTGTTTCTCCAGTGCAGTTAATTGAAAACGGCCGACGGCCAAAAATGAGTAATAATTGAGGCGGCAGCAGAGTGTGTGGATGGGGAGGGAAGTGAAATGGGTGCAGGTTGAATGCGAAGTGTGGGGTGGGCCAGAGCTGCGAATGGATCGTGAGTGTGCATGGGAAGCGGCGTCCTTGGACTTCGTGCCGCTGATCACGGACGAGCGCATCATCGACGAGGCCCTCCAGGACTTCTACGACCGATGCTCCGACTCCCCTCGCAAAACCGCCTACATCGGCAAACTCGATTTCCTCGGTTTCCCAGACACCAAAGCCCTGCAACCCAAGCGAACCCCCTTTGCCCAGCAGACGAGAAAAGCTTGGGCGAAATGGCGCTGGAGCTAGAGCTGGAGGAAGGCGAAGAGGAGGACGAGGCTGAAGAGGGCTCGTCGCTTGGTTAGGGGAAGGAAGAGAAGCTGTGAGTTGAAGGGAAGAGGAGTGGGATCTTGAAGGTGCGGAGGGAGGCGAAGAGGGATGGGGAGAGGCGCGAGCAGAGGCAGCCGCAGGCCCGAGCGCAGCCGCAGAAGCTATCGGCCACCCGCCTCCTCCTCCCGCCTTCCATGCCCAGGCGAGCGGGAAGAGGGACAAGTTTCGCTTACCCACCGGTTTCCCTCCTGCTTCTCCTTTCCATTCCTTTCCACTCAGCGCCCCTCCCTCCCTCTCTCCAACTCTGTCCCACTGAGCAGGCGACGAAGGCGCGCATGGGGCAGGCGGCCGTGGAGGCCCTGGGGCAGGGGGACGTGGAGGCCCTGCTGGACGCGCTGGCGGCGGAGGCGGGCGAGGACGTGGCGGCGCTGGAGGAGGACGAGGTGGAGGCCCTGGGGGAGGACGAGGTGGAGGCCCTGGAGGACCGGGAGGAGGTGGTCCAGCCAGAGGAGGACGAGGAGGCCAAGGTGGACGAGGAGGCCGTGGTGGAGGCCGTGGTGGAGGTCGCGGCAGAGGGGCGGCAGCAGCTCCAGCCCTCGGTCTCCCTCAGTCCCCTCTTTCAGCTCTATTTCTCTTCTCTTTCAGCTGGTCCAACTGTGGACCTCCTTCTCCTTCGCTTCGACAAGCCCACTGGCACACCTGTGTCCGCCATTCGTTCAGCAGTGAAGAGCCTTTTGGATTCGGTACTTACCTTTTTATGACATTCAAATGTTTCCAAATTATTCGATGAAAGATTTCAAAATATATCTTCACAATGTTTAAATTTTAGATATTAATTTTATAAATTTTATCTTCATTTATTTAAAAAAATGTTATTAGTTAAAAGTTAAAAGTATTAGAAACATGATTTTGTTTAAATTAAATTTTAATTTGAAAAAAGCAGCTTAGAGATGAAACGTCTGCAGGCACAGACAGGGCAGGGCCAGAAGATCGTCCATCGGGTGCTGGGTGGTGTGGTGGCAGGGCAGCCGATGAAGATTCAGCGCTGCGATGACCCTGAGGTCGGCTGGTCGGCTCAGGTCAAGGCACAGCTTCGTGCCAATTTCATGGCTCAGGACATCATCTCTGCTATCAACACCACCGTTCCCTACCCCTTTGATTCCTTCTTTTTTTCCACCCTTCCACCTTGCTTCAGAATTCCCAGCTACTCAACGCTGGAGGGCAGGACGTGCGCGTGCGCCTGGAACTCTACCAACCGCCGCAGCCCGCAGCTCCAGCTCCTGGTATTTCTCTTCCTTTCTCCTCCTCCCTCCCTCTTCCTTTCTCCTCCTCCCTCCCTCTTCCTTCCTCCGTCTCCACCACCTCCCCTCCCCCCTCAGCTACATGGCAGCTGTTGACTGCAGCCGCAGCCCAACCGCCACGCCTGATCGGGAGCACGACGTCGAGCAAGCGAAATGAGAGCAGAGACCCCGCGGTGGCCTACCACGAGGCTACGGCCACAGGAGGCGTCCTCAGTCCCTACGCCAACCAGCCCAACATCACCGACGTCCAGAAGCGGGGTCATCTGCGAAAATTCGCCTCCCAGCTTCGCCCACTCCTCAATGCCGTTCTACCTTTCTCCTTTTTGGGGAATGGGGAAAATTGTGTGCTGGTTTCCTCTTGAGGTGAACGGGATGCTGGTGGTCGGGAATGTAGCAGTGGAGGAAGTTCAAGCGGGGGTCTTTCAAAGCCGGATTGGTTACTGGGCCAGCGGCGGCAACCTCTGCGCCGTTCTCAGCAACGCCAACATCGTTCCTTCATTCCACTCCAGCTTTAGCCAGACCAGACGTCTTGCTTTGAGAATCTCAACAATGCACCGACGGGGATGGTGTGGACGCCCGTGGCGGGCCCAGTGACTCCAGGCGACGCCCAGGCCAGTCCCGTGTTTCAAGGTTGCCCTCTTCTCCTCTTCTTACTCACTCTTCTTACCTCTTCTTACTCACTCACCCTCACTCCTCTCCCTCCTCACTTCTATAGGCATGAAGCGGAGACTGCTGGAGCCAGCTCTGGTGGCGAAGTACTCGCGGGGGCTGAGTGGGATACCGGTGCAGCGGCTGCGGACGGCGGCGGACACGCTGGTGCAGGCGGCGGTGCCCGCCCTCCGCTTCGAGGACGTGGCCCAGGGCAGCGACCCCTACGACGAATCCCCTCACGCCTCCGCCGACTACCGCGCCTACATGGAGGCCCGCATCGCCGCCTCCCAGCACGATCTACACCTCATCAGCAGCCAGACCACTCGAGTGCCTGCTTGGGTTCCCTCCCATCTTCCCCCATCTTCCATCTCACCTTTTGTCTCATCACATCCTTGCCTGAAGGCCGCGCCCGATGTGTCCGCCGCCGCCGGCAACCTCTTCTCCTGCGTGGGCGAAGCCTTCGTGCTCCGATCCCTCACGGACCGCTCCTTGCCCAGGCCCTCAATCCGTGCGCTGCTCTCTCTGCTGAAGGAGTGGATGGAGTAGTGATAGGGACCTTGCAGCCATCTACTTGGACAAGAGGCCGCTGCCGGTGCGAGCGAAGCTGTCGGCCCCGACTCTGGCGGAGACGGCCGCCTACAAGTCTCTCTACCTCCAGGGCCGCTGCTTGGCCCCCTTCGCCACCCCCACCAGCCCCCTGGAGGAGGCCATGCAAGTCGCCCTCTCCATGGTTCACTCCCCCATCCTACACACACCCACCCCCACTATCATCCAATCACTCCTCTTACAGATTGCCCTCGACCCCCAGCTCTACAACACCGTCAAGTGGGTGCGAAACCAGCGCCACTACAACCAGCCCGCCTATCCCGTTTCTCACTCTCCTCAACCAACTAAATCCATCTAGCTCTCAATGGATTAGAGTGGGCAACGCAGGGAATCAACGCTACCGTGGATGCTCTGGAATCGGTGGAGAGCTGCGTGGAGCTGTGGCAGATCCTCCACCAATTTGCAGTCAAGCAGCAGGCCACGATCACAGGTCCTCAACTGCAGCGATTCCTCCAAACCTTCCGGTATCAACTGCCAGCAAAGGACAGAGAGCAGTGGAAAGTAGGGGTGGTGTTGAGGCGACGCAAGGGCGGGCAGGGCTGGGTGAGCTACGTGGCGGTGCCTCCGACTCCGACGCCGTTTCCCTCCCAAGACTGCCCCCTCCTCCAACTGAGCGAGGAGCTGCGGGCGGTGATTGAGACGGCGCGCACCCACCTCGTCGCCCGCGCCCCCAACAACGCCTCCAACCCCGCTCCACTCCCCTCCCTCCGTCTGCGCCTCCACGCTGCTGAGTGCACCAACGCAGTCTGCGAATGGTTCTTTTCTTCTCTGCTCCTCTCCTCCACCCACACCCAGCCACCCATACCCACCCACACTCCCCCACCCATAACCAGCAACACTCACTGCAGGGCTGCGCCGCTGGCCGCCCAGCGAGGCCAGGGCCAGGCCTTCTTGGAGAAGACCTGTCACGTCCTCCCCGCCACTCTGGACGACACCCGCGAGCCCGTCGCCAAGGCCTTCTCCTCCGTCCACGAGCTCTTCCACAACCTCCCGGCACCCCTTCAGCCCTGTCCCAAGGTCGCTTTCTCACTCCTTCCCTCTTCAGCACTCTCATGTGAGGGAGGCACTCTTCAGCCATCTCTTGTTGCAGTGCAACTCTCCGACAACCTGCGTGACGGAGAAGGTAGTCGAGATCCAGGGCTCTAGTCTGGAGGTAGCAGCGAGCACGGCAGGAGCAGTCAGCTCTCTGGAACAGCCCTCCTCATTCCTATCCACCTCCTTCAAACCCTTCCTCGAAGGTTTCTTAAACCTCACCCTCATCATTTCATCATTGCATTCAACAAGGAAATAATTTTGTCAAGCTTTCTGGAATGACAAACCTTTGTTATTATTCTTTGAAGTTGTACAATAAGATAACTGCCATTTTTATCTACGAAGTTTTATTTTATTTTGTTTATTGTCTAATGGCCTGCAATCGTTGCAAATGTCCTTTTAGACGATGGTTACACTATACATGGTCATTTTTCTAACGTTGATTTACTGCCATTAAATTTTGCGGCCAACAAGTTTGACAATTCAAGCAATTCAATCTTCCCTTGAGTACTGAGTGATCCATAACATAAATGCATACAAGGTCTAAGTTAGTCATTTTTCATAATTTTCACAAATCAGAATTTCTCACATTCCGATATTTTAGCTTGATAATTAGACTGAGGGTGGTGCCTAAATTTTCTCAACAAGGGTGGTAGATACATAAAATGCTTCTAAGGGTGGTGATAAAATGGTAGGGTTGGGAACTGCGTGGAAGGCGGGCACGAACGGCGAGTGGCGGCCTTGGAGTATGCGCCTCGTGGCCACGAAAGAGATGCTAGCGAGCGCGGGTGGAGCGACGGAGGAGCGATTCGTCCTCTACGTCCGCCTGGGCACCCACCTCCACTCCGGCACCACGTTTATGATCACAGCGGGCTGCGCCGCCACCGAGATAAACGATAGCCAAGTCCCTTCCACCCTCCCTTCTACCGATCCTTCCCTTCCACCAATGCTTCTCTTTCAGATGCTCGCCAACCTCACCTGTCCCAGCGTCAAAATCCACTTCATCAAATACCTCAAGCCGGCAGTGCAAGTCCTTCAGCCGGCCGCCCAAGCCCCTCAGCCTCAGCCTCAGCGCCAGTTGGCTCCCCTTCTTCCTTGACGCAGCTGAGAATCCTGCCATCATCCCATCCTCCCATCCAGGCTCATCGAGAACCTCACCGAGCACCTGAACACGCCGCTGAGCCAGCTGGCCGTGCTGGCGCCGGGGAGCATGCAGAAGTCGGCGCACGGGCAGCAGACGGGCTTCCTGGAGCCCGCCACTCTCCCCTCCGGCTCTCGCGTCGTCCTCAAGGTACCTTCCCATCCCTTCTCATTCCAACAAGTGGCTCAGCAGAGATACATGACAGAAGAAGAAGGTAGGAAGAGATGTATGGCTACTTGCAGGCCGCCCATGCGGGAGATTTCCGAGTGATGCAAGAGATGGAGATTTTGGGGCGCCTGCGAGGCGTCCAGGGCATCGTCAACGTCCGCCATTTATGGATGTTTCAGCACAAATGCTCTCCTTGGGGTGGCATCGTCATGGATCGGTTCAGCCCCTTTTCCTCCATCCCTCTTACCCTCCTCCCTCCCATCATCACTCTCATCCCATCCTCACTCTCATCCCGATCTCCAGGGCCGACGAGGACCTGGCGCAGAACCTGGCCAAGCGCAGAGCCTGCGGCGGAAACCTCCCCGACTTCTCCGACTCGGGCAACTATCACCCCTTCCCTCCTCCTCTCCTCCCTCTCATTGAAAAGCGAACATTGCAGACTGGCGGAGCCTCGCGACCCAGATCCTCTCCGCCCTCAAGGAGCTCCACGCCCGCGGAGTGGCCCATCGGGACCTAAAGACCAACAACGTCCTCGTCACTCGCGATCGCGCCACCGGCAACACCACCTACGCCGTTCTTCCTCTCTTTCCTCCCCGACCAACCTCATCCTCTGCCTTCCTTCCTTCCTTCCAGTTGACTGATTTTGGGCACAGCACCCCCGTGAAGAGCAACATCGTGGCGCTCACCCCCGGCTACGAGCCCCCGGAGCTCATGAGTTCTCCCTCCCACTTTCCACACACTCCCTTCCTCCAGGAAGTAAAAGAAAGAATGGTGCAGAGAGCCGGCACCCGAAAGTGAGTGAGGTCTTCGACGGCCCGGCGCATGACGTCTACTGCGCCGGCCAGGTCCTCTTCAGAGGTAGGAGGGCTGAGAGAGGATGGATGCTCTGTGAAGAGGTGAAGAGGAAGGGAGTGCTTGCAGCACGTGCCCAGCAGGCCCACGGTCCGTTTGACTCTGGAAAGCCGGGTAAGTCGGAGAAGTCAGAGCGAAATCATCGACGCGGCGCAGCCCTACTCGACGTTCTTTCCCTTCCTCCCTCCCTCTTTCTCATTTCTCTCTTTTTCAAACCTCTTTCTCCCACCTCCTCTTCTCTAACTCCTAGCTCAATCTATCCATTGTTGATTTTCTTGGGCACCGGGTAAAAGAAACTTTTAGAAGGTAACCTATTTTACCTGAGTTGGACTGATTATTAATCAGGAATAGAAATTGTAGCAATAATTAGTGTTTGTCAGTGATTAGTTGGTATTTTTCAGTATTCCGGCGGGATTCAGCCAGAGTTTACCCGGTTCTGGCCAAAGCCTCTCAATTTCAACCGTTCGCCTTTCCGCTGCCCATATATGAGGGGAGTGGAGAGTGAATGAGGAATGATTTGAGAGAAGGAGCTGGTGACGAAGATGCTGGCGCCTGAGCCCGAGGAGCGTCCCAGCGTGGCCGCCGCCCTCGCTCACGACGCTGTCACTGGCTACGAAGAACCCTCCGACGATGAAGAGATCGAATCCGACGAGAACTAACTTTTCCACCTTCTCTTCTCTCTTCTTTGCTTCAACAACATTGCCGCTGCACTTACCGCCTTCCTACACTTACATGCTGCTTGAATTTGTTTTTAGCCATGTTTCGTTTTTAGTCATCAGATAAATGAGACCTAGCAGTAATGCTGGCATTTAAGCAGATCGCATGGCTTCAACATTTTCCAAATCCAACTGCAAAAAAACACAAGCAAAAATAAGCGGAAAACGAGCAATGTTAAGCGGAAGCTTCCAAATATCGCAGCGCTTTGACTGGAAAAGAATGCCAATCTGGGGCCAGCTCCAAATTCCAAGGAAGACAGGGGTACTTGGCCACCACGCCACGCACGAACTCCAGACACTCTCCCAGTAGCTCCTCCTCTTCCAGCCCCCTCCCTTCCGCCAGCTCCATCTCACCCTCAACCCCTAGCCACCTCAGTCTCACTTGGAGCAGAGGCGAAAAGACTCACTGCTAGAACGGCCCCAATGGCCTCCGCATCAGAATCTAGGAGCAAGGCCATTGCCAAGAGCAGCGCCAAGGCTCGCTCCACCTCGCTTACTGCTGCTGCCCCTCAACAGCACCTCTTCTTAGCTTCAAGCGCTATCACAGCCAATAAACATCCTCCCATTGACTCAGCTCTATCCCTCCTCCTAACCGAGTGAGCCAAGACCGGCGTCCGAAAGCCAAGAGCGTAGCAGTTGAACACTGCTTAGCGCATCAGCTTGCAACTCATCTTCCAGCTCCTTTGCTGCGTCCTCCACACTCCGTCCCTCCACCAACACACGCAGCGCCTACAAACTTCCCTTCTTGTCTTCACTTTTATGAAGCTAGATTTCATTTTTAGGCCGAACGACAAGATAATTAACCAAAAAAGGGAACCTGGGTAATGTGGCAGTGAATATTGGCCGGCCCGGCGTCGTCTTGGCTGGAGGCTAGGGCTTGAAAGAGGTCCTCGTAGCGGTCATAGGCCTTCCTGTCCAGACTTCCTTCCAGACACTCACCTCTCTCCACTATCGCTTCAATGCTTGCCTCCATCAACTCTCTTACTGTTCCCAAGTCGGTGCCGGTTTAGTATGTGGTCTACCCGGAAATTGTGGTCTACCATGATTTAGTGTGTGGTCTACCGCCAAATGGATGTCATATAGTCTCAAATTGAAAACACAGTGTTGAAACACATTGAAACCGCATGCCAGGTACTCATCCAGATGAACTTGGAAGAGCTGGTGCCTCATATCTTTTCCGAATTTAATCTTTGTATTCAGCCAGGAACGCTCAATTGCTAAGTCAGGGTCTGGTTGAGGGGATCAAGCAATTTCTGCTGGTGTTTGACAGTGTGATTGTCAAAGCCCAGACGTCAGAGTCCCCAACCAACAAGCTGCCAATTCGTTGCTGTGAATGCAGCTTCCAGGTGCTGCGTTTGCCTGGATGAGCGGCACGAGCTGGCTGCTGACTGGTCGGCAACACCAAGGGCCCATCAACACCCATGATTGAGTTGTCAATAAGCAAAGTGCTGTCGAAGTGTTTTTTGTCATCAATAGCACAAACAGTTATCACATTAGATGACAAAATTCATGGTAGACCACATACTAAACCAGTTTACACAGGTAGACCACATACTAAACCAGATATTTGACGGTAGACCACATACTAAACCGGCACCCCCAAGTCTTCGTCTGCCTCCGGCGCTTCTTCCATGTCGGAAGCCTGTTCCATCTCTTGTTCACTCATTTCCAGGTCTTCTTTAGTTGCTTTTGTGAGGCTTGAAGAGAGACTGGAAAAGCAGGCAGAGGGTTCGGAGCTAGCTGTAGGAGGCTGGATAGTTGTTTCTGGTAGAATTTGAGGTGAAGCTGCTGGATGATGATGGAGGGAATCCACCACTGCTGTTCGCTTCCGTTTGCATGACAATTGCACAAAACCTTTGCACAAAACTCTGCCTTCCACAACTCTGCCTTTTCCTCCATCTGTCTTGATAGCCGTGCTCTCAGTCACTATTTTCAGCATTTTCCCCGGCTTATCATGCTCTTTCCCATCTCTCACTTCCGCATTCTGGCCTCTGGTCTCCTCTTCTTCCACACTTTCTTCTGCCAATTTTCTTACTTCTGGCTGCTTCTTGGCTTCGCTGAGGCTTTCTTCTACTAGTTTCATAGATCGCTTCTTCTTCCCTTTGAGCTGGGGCTTTAACGCTCGCTTCTCTTTCATTAATTCTTCTGGCTCAGCCTGTAGTTCTTCTGACTCAGAAGATCTGGAGCGGCTTCTGCTTCTCAATTGCTGAGGTGTGAAAGAGGAAACGTCCAGATCTTCCTCGTCTTCAGACAGGGAGCTCTCTGTCTCTTCTGGCGCCAGCTGGGGTAGAACTGGAGGTGGTGGAGGAAGCAGAGACGAAGAAGGAGAAGGTGGCGATGGAGGTGCCAGCTGGCCCATGCCGACCATGAGGCCTTGGTGGGGCGGTGCCATGTGAGTGCGGCGGCTGCCACGAGCTCTTTCTTCAGCGCTCATTCCTGCTTTCTTCCTGCTCCAGCCTCCGCTCTCCCCCGCTCCCCCCGGCCCCAATCCACCGCCTTCAATTCACCTATCAATTCACCCGCCCATTTTATCCTTATTGCACAGCTCAATGTATTATTCCCAACTGCCTATATGGATGAAATGATTGTTACCGGGCCGAGCATGAATGTGCTGCTGGTCTTGGCCGCCTCTAAGACGACTGAGGAGATGGAGAGTGTCGCCATCGCTCACATCTTGCTCGGCTAGATTCGCGTCAGACAGCAGCTGGCGTCCTTTGCCCACTAAGCATTGCTGCGATACTGGTATCCCTGCAACAATCTAACTCACCAGTGGCAAAGAATCGCTTGATAGCCTCCAACCAGTTTTATCCTCAATGGCGGCTTGAATATCGTAAACGTGGCTGAATTCATCACCAGCCAATTTCACTGTTTTTCCCGTCAGCGTTTTCACGGTCAGCTTTTGCACTGCTGCAAAGTTAGTTTATTTAACAAACAATTGGTTACTTGGTGATTTTCAAACGATGGGATAAGCTGAAAGCAATGTTGCTGCCGTCGGAAATGGCCAAGTCCTCCAGAGTCCAATCCTCCTTCTTCAGCTCTACACCTGAGGCCGTGGAATGCTGGCTAATTTAGGCGTTGCAATATGAGGGCGATGAACCTTGATAGGAGAGCTGAACTGCAGCAGTGGGGCGCCCTTGATAAGCTGCTACTTGTTCTCGAAGCTCCCGCAAAGTAGCTGTGGGAAGGAGCTTGAAGGAAAGCGAGCGCTCTTCCTCTCCGCTGGCCAAATTCACTTTTATTGCACCTGAAAGCAGCGAAACTTTTCACGCAGAAGAAGCCTTCCTTGACCACAATGTCTTGCATTTACCCAACAAAAAGATTGAACAAACAATTGCCTTCACGATTGATGTAAAAGGCAGGATACCGAGCGGTTCAAAGTCCATGTAGTGGAGGCGGTCGACGGATTCCTGGGCCAAAATGGTGTTGACGGGCGGAGAACTGGCCAGCACTTCGCCCTCTCTTCTTTCTTCCACAGCGATAAAGGCCGTCTGGGAACAGAGGACCCCAAAGGAGCAGCTCAGCTCCAGCATTCGCCCTTGTCGCTTCTCCGCCAACTCCTATAGCCAAACTGCTCTAGCCCAATAGACCCCTGGGGAAGGAACCATGCTGCTGGCTGCATCCTCAGACACCAGGCCGCTGTCCCACTCCGACAGCAGTTGGCGGACTGCCATCCGATGAATCAGCTGCACTAGTGACAGATAGAGAAAAGAGGAAGGAGTGTGGAAGGGTAGCGGGGCGAACGAGGCCTTGGGTGGCGGCAAGGACCTCTAGTTCTTCGCCCCATTGAATGCGAATATCGCGAAGTCCGGGCTGGGAAGCTCGCTCCACTTGCTCTTCCATCTCAAGGTTGCATTCATCTGTGGACAAGGTTAGGCGAATTTGGCTGAATTACCTGCTGCTTCCACTTGGAGGGAGTGGCTGGATCCAGGCAGGCCATTGCTCCTCCAGAGGCTTCTGCTAGTGTTTTCAGACCATGCTTGTTTGCTTCCCCACTGCAAATTGACACTCAGCAATAACGAACTATTGATTGATTTTGTCTTGTTTATAATCTACTGTTTCGCTTCTTTCTATATTCTATCCCATATCATCAATTCCATAAGTGGAATGGACATTGCTGGCACCGGATGGCGGCTGTTTGAGGGCGGAAGTGAAAGGGAGAGGGGAGATGAGGCCGTGGTGAGTAGGCGAGGGAGGATGATAGGAGTGGGAACGGGCACCAGCAGGGGCACACGCGACCCAGGAGGACCCTCCCCCTCCGCCTTTCACGCAAGGTCACTGCCCACCACTCTCCCTCCTCCTCCCCATACTCCCACACTCTGCCCTGTCCACAGCTTCCCATATAGCCTCCAAACTTGTTCGTTTTATGCCCCTTTATTTGTTTGGCCTATTTTTCACCTTTTTCACACTTCCCGCAGCCTTTCAGTCCGATCTGGCATGTATTCTAGCGAGCACTGTGGCCTTTTTGCGCAATGTTGGGGGCGCTGGTGCTGTGTATGATGGGCAGAGGAGGCTGGGCTGAGGGCATCCCGGTGCCAGGCCTGGGGAATGATCCTCGGGCCATCTTCAATTTGATGTCGGACTCTTGCCAACCGCGAGGCAGCAACGACTACTCCGCCCGTGATATCATCACCAATTCACTCAAGGTTTATTTCCGCCCAAAAGCTAAGCATTGCAGCTGATGCCATCATCTGGCTTTATTGCGACTTAAAGTTTAGGCGACTGAGAAAACTAATTATTTTTTATCATTAACTGCTTCAGCGGTTCAAAAACTGAAACGTTGCGCAAATGAGCACTGCATAAAGCTATGTATAAGGCCTACTAAAGGTTCTAGTATTGGACAGATGCTGCGGGGGGAGACGGGAGAGAAGATCAGTCGGCGGATGTACGAGAACCTGGTGGGCAGTGTGGGCGAAGTGGATGTGAATGGCCTAATGGGTCGCTGGCTACGGGTGCTCAACTCCGTGGCCCTGGGTGAGGGGTTGGCCGTTTCATCCCTCTTTCATCCCTCTCCTCCCCCCTCAAGCTGAGGGATTGCAGGAGCTGTGAGCGAAGCCACTGGAGCCTTCTGCTCTCCACGCCCTACTCGGCCAGCTTCAGCATTCGCAGCTATCACAGCCTCCCCAACGGTGCTCACAGCCTCAGCCAAGGCTACGGCTTCCAGCTAGGCTCTGGGCCAGGCCAAACTCTCGTCACCCCGCACGACCAGCCCTGCCCTTGTTTCTCTTTCCCCTATCCAAGCTCTAAGCAACAGAATGGAAGTGGCCTTGCAGACGTGATAGTGAAGGTGGGCCCAAAAGATGCGGCTGGACAGTATGAGTACGTGATCCTGAGCCAGTTCCTCAAGACCCCTATTCTGGCCTACGCCAGGGATCCGATCAAGTTGGACGTTTTCAAAGAGAGATGCGGGATTGAAATGAATGCGAACTTGAAGGTTCGAGCGAGAGCACAGGTATGAAGTGCAGGATTTCCTTCGACAATCCGGCTACATCAACCCCTTCGCGCCCCCGGATGCAGCGCTTTCCTACGTCGATTTCGCTGCCTGCCCTTACGACCCTTACGCACCCTTTGGCTAACTTTCTTAGCCTCTTCGTATTTGGTACACAGCTATTAATCTGTTGTTATGTATTCTTGCTCAGCTCTGTTGTTATGCTTGCGGGCAAAGCTAAAGTGAAACCTCAGTGCGACGGTGAAGAGACGCATTCCCGCAAGCTCATTTCGCAAAGAGGAGATGATTGCGGGCAGTTGGGAGATAAAGCCATCGGAGAAGAGCAGGATATTGCGTTCTCGCTTCGGCTCTGCTCGAATGCTGCACCAGTTGAATGCAGCCAAGGCATTCGTTCCTCCGCCATCCCCGCTAAGCCCCTGGATTATCAAAATTATCCTTTATGCTTTTGACAACAACTTTCAGTCAAAGCTCACTTCAATGAATTCCTGAGCTGATGTTAGGACGTATTCCGTAGCCAGCTTTGAATTATTGAACAGTTCAGTGACGCCTAAAACATTATATAGCTCTAGTCTCAAATAGGCTTAATTGCAACGAAATGAGACCAGAGCCAAAGACGGCCACATTGAGTAGGACTTGATGCTGTTGATCAAGATGACTGGCAACCGCCTGGAGGGCAAGGCGGGCAGCTGCCTTTGCCTTGGCCAGCAGCTGAGGGCTGATGGAGTTTGAGACGTCGATGAGGAGGAGCAGATCCACCAGAGGCCCTCCACTGCTTCCTCCACTCAGCTCCGGGTACATCACCAGCATTGCTGCCTTCAGGCAACCAACTATTGCATTAGCCATAGGGGGGCTGGCTGAGATTAGGAAGACCGTGGAAGTATCGTCAGGTGAACGCTCCAGCCAGAGACGAGGCCGACAAAGTTGGCTGGGTCGAATGAGAAGACAGAAGTTTCGTCGGCCTAGGCCCTGACGCCCCCGGATTGCAACCACGGCCGTCGTTTCCGTTCGCTGTCAATAACTCCTTTTCTTGACCTTTGTGAAGACGATAGAAAGGCAGACCTTAATTTGAATTGGGTGTGTGGAAGATTTGAGGCTTTGTATGGCGTCGGGCATGCGGATGAAGGCGGAGAGGGAGGAGCAGCGCATACTTTCGCCGCCAGCCCAGTTGGACCTCGTTCGTGACTGCAGATCCTCACCTTCCACGCCTCCAACTTATTCTTCTAGATGAGTTTTGGGCATGAGGCTGATGAACTTTTCTTTATCCAGGGCGCGTAGGCAGAGGAGAGGTTCCAAAGGAAGCCGTCTCTGGTCGCCTTCAGGTCCCCCACGTAGCGAACGATCAGCATCACTTCTGTCTTGGCAGGAACGTTCCCCAGGCGAAACGTAACCACCTTACAAATCTCGCTGCCTCATTGCAGTTTTTGTTCCGTTCAGTTAGTGGACAGCATTAATTGTATGAATTGAAAGACCTCTGGAGTTTCTGAAGCTTCTTCGGCCAGGTATGCCCCCTTGCCTGCCTCCACAGCTTCGCGATATTCTCTTCGCGCTTTCTTCAAATATCGCCACGAAGCACTAAGACTTGTCAGATAATGTTAGGAGTGACTTCTTTCTCTTTGACGACGGCAACAATCTTTTTGGAGCCAATATAGGCTTCAAGACCGCAGACTGCGGAGCCCTCCTCCACACCCATCACGTAGCGCCCTTCCACTTCACTTTCGCTCTCATTGGCGTACACCATCACTATTGCCACCTTCAGTTTTTTGCTCCAGTTCGTCGTTTCTTTCTTAGTTGTTACGTTCTTCTCAGGACAATTTCAGTTAAGATGCACGACAAGAGTGCAAATATATGCCCATGTTTGTGAAGGCAAGAAATGCCTGAACCTCAGCAACGAGGTCGCAAATGGAAGCTCGAACATGGGTCTCCAGCAGTGAAAAGCGCCCGCCTTTCAAACCCAGCTTTGCTCCTGACACCTTTCTTTCTGTGTCCGGTGATTTCAGGTTGCTTTCTTCCATTTCCCACCTCCAATCAATCAATTTGTCACCTCTGTCCCGCAAATAAAGATCCAAATAAACCCTTGAATTGCATCGGCTGATGAAATGAACGGCGGCAGTGAAACTTCCTCCAAATCTTCTTCCTGGTACAGGACTAGGAAAGCTAGCCGAATCCTGGCCGGGTCAAAGACCGCAAATTCACTGTCCTCAACACTTCCCAATTCCGAAGCTGAGCATAGAGGAAAAGCTGAAGATACTTTGAACTGGGAATGGAGGCCTGGCAATGAGTGTATGGAATGATAGCCGGGAGGAGGGGAGTTCAAGCCTTCCATCCGCTCCTTCGTCTCCAACACCTCCCCCAGCTCCACCCAGCACAGCAGCAGTGCTTTCAGCGCACCCGAGGACTTCGCATAGCTCATGCTCGTCCTGAATGACAGCTATGGATGAGTTGCTTCCAGCGACAAGGGACATAAGCGTTACTTGGCAGAGTCTGAAAAATAGATGCCGTTGCCCAGATGGCCGACGTCCGTCCGTTCCACGCCCTCCTTCCTGGTCAGCTTGCGCGGCATTTGCAATCCCCTTCAGTCAAGACTGACACATGGCACTGCCAAAAACTAGACGCATGTCTACCTGGCCAGAATGCCGACGAGATTGGCGGCGGAAGTGCCGTGGAAAAGAAGCTGAGACTCAGGCATCGCTCCCGTCTCCGATGCCCTGCTCAGCTTCACCAGCTCTCGTATCCTGCCAAGCATTGGATTTCGCTTGTCACACAACCAGCGGCAATGCAAAAGACATGAGATGGGGTGCGGTGGCGGCGATCAGTTCTGTAACTTGCCTGCGTTCCGGCGTGGAAGGCGATGCAAAGTGGGTGTTGAGGGCGGCATATTTGGCCAGGGTGGCTGGCTTGGGAGCCCAGTGCGTCTCCTCCCCGATGCTCAGCACATCGCGCAGCACCTGAGAAATGGGCAGGCTGTGCTTTTCCATCATATTCCACGCTAGCTTACAGAGCAAAGGTCTAGAAGGTGGCTGAGACGACGTTTAGGGGGAGGCCAGCTGAGAGGTTGGCGAAGAGCCAGAGAGCTGTTCACTGTCTTCAGCAGACCCTGCAACCACTTTACGCTGCATCGACTTGCGAAATGGTAGGACGATGGACGAACCTCATCCAACTCCCCTTCTCGCAAGCGTTGAAGGGCAGAGACAGCGGCATCCACAATGTTGGGTCTGAGTTCGGCCAATGAAACGGCCATTTCCTCTTCAAGGAGCCCTACAGCTTCTCGCCAAACCCATTCCACCACGCCCGACATTTTCTCCGACAGCATTTCTTCCTCAATTCACTTTACAGTCGCACCTTAGTCGCACCTTAATATCTGTCCATCCACTTACAGGTATCATTAATGATACATCTCCATGATCGCACCATGGAGTATGACTTTAAAAGATTTCAGATATTATGGAGTGAGAACTAATAAATCAATATTTAAAGCCCTTATCCTAAATGTGAGAAGTTACATGACCGTTGTTTTGACAAACAAGATATTACCGGCTGTCGCCAAAAAGTGCGCAGAATAGGACCTACCTAGAATTCTGATGTTTCCTAGCCATAACGTTGAATAAATACGAGTTCATTAGTACTAGGGATAAGGCTCGCAAAGCAACCTACCTTACCATCCGTTGGCTAAAGAGTAGACCCGTTCCAGGCTTGGCCGTGGCTTCTGTCATGGCATTTAAGTCTATCTGGTTGTTCGGGGTTCCCCCTACCATCCGTTGGCGATGGGGGAATGCGTATTCCCTGTGAGAGTAGGTGGTCATCAGTGAGGCGGTGGAGGGGATAGAACCGAAACCACAGGTGTTAGACCGTCCTGCGGTCCGCCTTCAGGGACTGAAACATGTCCCGCAAGCCTTTTGCTCCCCCAACCATCCGTTGGCTAAAGAGTAGACCCGTTCCAGGCTTGGCCGTGGCTTCTGTCATGGCATTTAAGTCTATCTGGTTGTTCGGGGTTCCCCCTACCATCCGTTGGCGATGGGGGAATGCGTATTCCCTGTGAGAGTAGGTGGTCATCAGTGAGGCGGTGGAGGGGATAGAACCGAAACCACAGGTGTTAGACCGTCCTGCGGTCCGCCTTCAGGGACTGAAACATGTCCCGCAAGCCTTTTGCTCCTCTTTTATCCTAATTCCCATTCCTATTCTAATTTCCCTCTTTTGGAAAGGTTCATCGAAAGATAATCCTGCAGCAGGCAGTATCCGCTCTCGAATTTGAATCACCACTGCTTATAGGGTCATCCGCCGGAATGCCGCAACTGTCCATTAGAATATATAACGAACATGGAATATACCGATATTTTACAGTTATTTTTTATTCATGCTAGACTCGACAGGAAATAAAATAAAATACAATTAAAATATGTTTACGTGCCAGCATTAGACAACAGTCGGAAAATAGCTTGATACTAACCCCTTTCAAATCACCACAGGAATGTCCCACCACCACTGGAAACGGCCTAAATATGGGGTTTATGTCGATCCATGAACACTAACACTTATTAACACTTATTAACACTATTAACACTATAACACTTTGCCATAATCATGAACACTTTCGGTTTTTTCCCATTTTCTCGCTCAATTTTAAAGATTAGACCAAATTAAGGGTACTGGAGGAAAGCTGAAGTTGTGCTGGATCCTCTCGTGTTGGAATTTCTACATTTTGTCCAGTATTGGATGAGCAATGATGATTTGAAATAAAAAAGCCCATATTAACACTTTTTGACCGCGGAGCGGCCCGAAGGGCCGCTCCGCGGTCTATAGAGGTTACTCAACTTTTGTCCTCATATATATATATATATATATATATATATTTGGAAATGCTGTACACGGGCGAATTCTTAACGGATTTGGACAAACTTTTTTTTTCCTGAAAGGTAATAATGTTTTAGGAAGATATCGCCGGTAGGAAGCGGTCCCCGAGCATTTGAAACATTACTTTTTTGGGTAGAAATGCTTGAAAACTGCAATATAGCGTTTTTGCACTGTAGTACCTTTAATCTTGAGAATTGCACAGAAGACTTGAGTTTTTTTGTTCACAAGTTGTATATAACGATTCCAAATATATGCTTACTTTTGAAAATGGTTGAGAAACCACAGACTTGCCCTCTTGAGTGACAAACTTTCATGCATGACAATAGCATCAATAATTAGTAGCAGCTTAACGGCTGATAATTGAACAGAACACTTGAGTTTTTTTGTTCACAAGTCTTATATAACGATTCCAAATCTGTGCTTACTTTTGAAAATGGTTGAGAAACCACAGACTTGCCCTCTTGAGTGACAAACTTTCATGCAGGGCAATGGCATCAATAATCAGTAACAGCTAAACGGCTAAGAATTGAACAGAGGACTTGAGTTTTTTTGTTCACAAGTCATATATAGCGATTCCAAATCTGTGCTTACTTTCGAAAATGGTTGAGAAACCACATACTTACCCTCTTGAGTGACAAACTTTAATGCACAGCAATGGCATCAATAACCAGTAACAGCTGAAAGGCTAAGAATTGAACAGAGGACTTGAGTTTTTTTGTCCACAAGTCATATATAGCGATTCCAAATCTGTGCTTACTTTCGAAAATGGTTGAGAAACCACATACTTACCCTCTTGAGTGACAAACTTTCATGCACAGCAATGGCATCAATAACCAGTAACAGCTGAAAGGCTAAGAATTGAACAGAGGACTTGGGTTTTTTTGTTCACAAGTCATATATTGCGATTACAAATCTGTGCTTACTTTCGAAAATGGTTGAGAAACTGCCTACTTTTCCTTTTGAGTGACAAAATTCCATGCATTCATATTGTAAGGTGAAACGGGGTGCGCTCCGCGGTCACCTATTGCGCTTTGCGCCATATACTTGTTTAGTGTTCACGATTTGGGACCCAAATATGAACACTTTTTTTAGTGTTAATATCTAGGTCCGAAATCGTGAACACTTTCCCAAAATTTTTAAAAAGTGTTCACGATTTGGGACAGTAAATATTAACACTTTTTGTTTTTAATTTTCTATCAGCCGCAAGGACTCTTAAACTCAAATTTGTTACTTTTTAGCATTTGGGATGGAGCAGTGGGCAATTTAGAGTAAAATTTGACTATTTTTGACAAACTTTGCTATGATTAACTGAAATTGATGCAAAACCAGCCAAATAGGGCAAAATAAGCACTGGATATTTTTGGGCAATAATCTAAAAAAAATTTCATTTGACTTATGTCATAGAGCGTTTTGTGTGTTCCTCCATTAAATAGCATATACTTAGCCTGATAATGTTCTGATTTGATCTTTTTGAGCGTTTTTTTAGGGATTTTTGTTACATTCATTATTAGTGTTCACGATTTCAGGACCCACATCGTAAACACTTCTCAAAATTTGTGTTTCCTACTTGTGAAGTGAACAATTTTGACCCAAAAATGTGAATTTTGCACAATTTGCAATATGATCTGCAAAACTTCTCTAATGTCACAAGTAGTACAAGCTAAGCTTAGGCAATTTGTGGCTGAGGTTTTGGAAATGTTCTTCACGACTTATTCCAATATATATTTTGTATGCAGAATAGTTAAAAATTTTGCAAAATGGCTATAAAAACGATTTGTTGTAGGTTTTTGGCATTTTTGGCATTATTAGGTATTTTTGTTACATTTATTTTAGTGTTCACGATTTCGAAACCCAAATCGTGAACACTTTTCAAAATTTCTGTTCAAAGAGCCGCAGGTATTCTACAACTCAAATTTTAGCTTTTTAACATAACATTTTAAAGTTTTACAGAAAAAATAAGTGTTCAAGTTATTGCTGCTATGGCAAAGTGTTAAAGCGGTAAAAGTGTTTAAAATGTCAAAAAATGTTAGTGTTCACGGATCGACAGCCACTGATCTGAAAAGAAAGAAGTTTGTAATCAGTGCCTTTATCTTTCATTTTCCTCGCTTCCATCTGTTTGTGCTTTGTATGCAGTGATCTATCTATTTCAGGTCAGTGGCTGTCGATCCATGAACAATAACACTTTTTGAACATTATTAACATTAACACTTCAAACACTTTTAACACTTAAACTCTAATGCAATAAGAGCAATAACTTGAACACTTATTTTTTTCTGTAAAAATTTAAAATGTTATGCTAAAAAGCTAGATGTAAGATACCTGTGGCTCTTAGAACAGAAATTTTGAAAAATGTTCACGATTTGGGTCTCGAAATCATGAACACTAAAATAAATGTAACAAAAATCCCTAATAAATGCCAAAAACCTTCAACAAATTGTTTTTATAGCCATTTTGCAAAAATTTTAACTATTCTGCATACAAAATATATATTGGAATAAGTCGTGAAGAACATTTCCAAAACCTCAGCCACAAATTGCCTAAGCTTAGCTTGTACTACTTGTGACATTAGAGTCAAGTTTTGAGTTGTAGGATACCTGCGGCTTTCAGAACACAAATTTTGAAAAGTGTTCACGATTTGGGTCCCAAAATCGTGAACACTAATAATGAATGTGACAAAAATCCTTAAAAACACTAAAAAAATATCAAATCAGAACATTATCAGGCTAAGTATATGCTATTTAATGGAGAAACACACAAAAAGCACACTGACAATGGTCAAATGTAAAATTTTTAGATTATTGCCCAAAAATAGCCAGAGCTTATTTTGCCCTATTTGGCTGGTTTTGCATCAATTTCAGTTAATCATAACAAAGTTTGTCAAAAATAGTCAAATTTTACTCTAAATTGCCCACTGCTCCATCCCAAATGCTAAAAAGTAACAAATTTGAGCTTCAGTGTCCTTGCGGCTGATAGAAAATTAAAAACAAAAAGTGTTAATATTTACTGTCCCAAATCGTGAACACTTTTTAAAAATTTTGGGAAAGTGTTCACGATTTCGGACGTAGATATTAACACTAAAAAAAGTGTTCATATTTGGGTCCCAAATCGTGAACACTAAAAAAGTGTTAATATGGGCTTTTTTTATTTCAAATCATCATTGCTCATCCAATACTAGACAAAATGTAGAAATTCCAACGCGAGAGGATCCAGCACAACTCCAGCTTTCCTCCGGTACCCTTAATTTGGTCTAATCTTCAAAATTGAGCGAGAAAATGGGAAAAACCGAAAGTGTTCATGATTATGACAAAGTGTTATAGTGTTAATAGTGTTAATAAGTGTTAATAAGTGTTAGTGTTCATGGATCGACAGTTACGGCTAAATATGACCGATTACGAGCAGTTTATAAAAAACAACTTTCACACTTTTTAAACCGTTATCCATGCCCCCACAAACAGACGCGTTTTCTATTTCAGGTGAAAGAAAAAGAGCAGCAAAGCATCGTCATGGAAACGATTAACTTTGCTGATTGGTAACTTGAGAACCTCGCCACTCCCGGTCCCCCTGCTTCCACTTCCACTTCCACCTGCCTTTTTCCCTGCTCCCCTCAGATTACTCAGACACAACCAGACGGTATAGAGCGCCCCTTAGCTTTTGGGGTGCACAAATTCACTGACTCCGAGCTTCGCATGCCTATTTTCGACAAGGAATGCTTTGCTATCATGTTTGCTTTCCTACAAGGGCATAAATGGCTTCATTACCCTAAGGGCGGTCCTACCATTGTGTACACGGACCATAAAAGTCATGAGCAACTTTTCACTTGCAAGAGCAACAGTGCTCGCATTGCTCGCTGGCGATCTAAGCTCAGTGCTTACAGCATGACTATTCAGTATGTTCAGGGCACTTCTCCACCTCATCGCCTACCTGACTACCTTTCACGTTTATGGAGTACTCCTACTCCTGGGAAGCGGACCAGGCAATTGCTAGAGGAAGAGGATGCAAAATTGCATGATTGCCTTCAGCAACAGGGCTCCCATCCTTTGCAACCTCTTGGCCTCGACAAGGACATTGTCACTTCCATTCCCATAAGGCATTCTGTTTCGGACTGCTACGTCGCATTTTGTTCCGGGCAACGCCCCCTCCCTTCTTCCTCAGCAGAGGCTTCCTCCCCTGCGGAGGCTCCCTCCTCTACCTCGGGCACTGCCACTCAAACTGATGGCCCCCTCGCTTCATTGACAGCTGAGCTACAGCGCTTAGACTCCTCCATTGCCGCGATTGCACACGCACTTCTCCAGGGCGGCCACGCTAGGAAGGAGCAGATGCAACTCGGCTATCGCTTAGGCGACGATGGCGTAGTTCTCAAAATCCTCCATCTCCGCATGGTTCCTCTCTGCCCTTCCAGTCTTCAGATCCGCATTCTCCATGAATCTCATGATTCTCCATGGACAGGCATGCATCAATCGGCTGAGAAAATGCTTTCTCAAATTACCTTATATACATGGTGGCCTGGCTTAGGACGGGACGTGGTCAATTACGTCCGTATGTGCGCTATTTGCGCTGGTACGAGAAATCTATCCTGCAAAGTGACCCCCCTCCTTCAACCCCTCCCATGGCCTAAAGACGTTTTCCGTCACATTCAATGCGACATTATAGGGCCTTTTGATCAAACTTCCAGCGGACATGTGGCCAAATTATTAGTGGTCTGCGTGCGATCACGCTTTCCTATTTGCCTTCCTTTGCGCAACATGACTTCCGATCACATAGCAGAGGTGCTGATAGACTTCGTCATCGCTCTATTTGGAGTTCCTGACACCATAGGGGCTGACGCTGGCAGCGCCTTCACTTCTCATACCTTCCGCCAGATTATGGCCATGATGGGCGCCACTGTCCGTACCTGCAGTCCTCGCAATCAGAAGGCTAATGGACGCTGTGAAGCCGTAGCTAAAAAGCTCATCACGCTAGAGCGTAACAAATGGCTGGCCACTCAAATGGCTAATCAGCTCCAGGACCTTTTGCAGTCCTCCTGGATTGAACCTGACCGCTTCGTCAATTTGGCTTTAATGCCTTATAGGGCTGCTGGACACAGAAGCATAGGTGTTTCTCCCTACTTCTGTCTATTTAAGACGGACATGCGCATGCCCTCGCAATGCATCCTTGAACGGAGCTTGCAGCTTTCTGAGTCTGAGGACAGCCAACGCATGATGGTTGAACGCCTCAATAGGGCAGAGCGCTGGATGCGCGAAACAGCTGCGAGGGCATTTGCGGACATTTGCAACAAATGGACATCCCGCATGTTTCTCCCTAAGGACTTGATGGCAGGGGCTTTAGTGCGCGTAAAGCGCGAGGGCAGTCATATCCACAAACGTGACCCTTTCCGCTGGTGGGGGCCTTTCCGAGTCATTGCCATGCTCCTGCAATGCAATCACGTTCTTCTCCGCCACATTCTCTTTCCAGATGAACCAGATTTTGAGACACATGTGACAAATGTCAAGGTCACTCATGAAATCGTTCCCCTCCCTTGGAATCCCCATGGACATTCAATCGAATGGTGGACTGCTATGGGCGATCCTGAGGCACCAGATCCTGACAACACTACTCCTGCTCGTCGCTCTCAGCGCCTCAAGGCCATTGCTGCTCGCCGCAACGCAGAATACTACCTCTTTTACCGCTCCATCCTTTATAAGGACCCAGTCAATCGCTGGGATGAAGTTATGGCAGACGCCCGCCAACAGGCGGAACGGCTTCGTCTTGAGGGCAATGAGGCACAGTCCAATCCTGTCCCTTGACATTCTTCGCTTTCATACTCGGCTTGGGCTTTATTTGTTTGAAAGAAGGGCAAGTGTGAGCGTGGAGTATGAAAGGCTCAAAACCTCTGGGCAAAGATGAAGGAAGGACGAATGATAGGGCACGAGCAGCGAGAAGAAGAAGTAGGACGTGCGAGACGATGAGGACTGGGTGGCACGACGCCACTCCTCCTTCTTTTCCCCTCTCCCTTGCCCAATTACCGCCCCTTTTCATACATCCCACTTTTGTATATTTTAAGGACGTCATTTTGACTTTTATCATTTTGGCTTTTATGATTCGCTAGTCTAACAATTTATGATTCCGCTGTTGGTAATATTTTATGCGGCAATACTATTTCTTTTATGGCAATATGATTTTTTATGGATTTGGCATTTTTCGCTACAGCATAGGGCAGCTTAGGAATGCTACAGCAACCTGTTTATGAATGGGCGATCAACAGGACATTTAACTCCTAGGACATAATTCCCTTCATTGTCAGCTTTGTGTACACAACCATTTATTGTGGTTTTCCATGCTGATTTTGACCAAAAATGTGTATTTGGTGCCTTTTAATGCAATTTTGAGCATATTCTGAGCTTTTTGAGAAAAGGGCATGTACGCAGCTTCAGTAGGAGTGCTCAAATATGCTAAACAATTGCTTGAGGCCAGCGCAAAATATCCCCCAAGCCCCAGCAGGGCAAGGGCAGTCAGAAGTGAGAATAGGACGAGGCTATGCTTGATGATGCCTCCAGTTATATGTTCTTGGCTACATCTGATAATGATCTCCGGCTCCTTGGTCCCTATTGCAAGACAAAGCACATAATCAACCTCTTAACATAAGTATATATATATGGCCACATAAGAAGCTTCAAACATCACCTCTTGAAGGCTGTTGCAAATTTGACGCCACTCTTTATGAAGGCATGTCGAGAGCTGAGAACTTGTCATCGCCAATTGGAGAGCACAAACTCCTCAACCCCGTCCTTGCCAACTTCACTATTGGTTGGTTGAACTCGCTTCCTCGTTGAAATTTATAGAAGGTATGCATTAGAAAATTTTCGTTTAAAAATAGAAAAGATTTCTGAAAGTGGGCTAGAAGTTAAGCGAAACACTGAAATGACACCCATAAAATCGATTCAAATGAGCCACTCGAAATAGATTCTTATGATTCATCTTCGACTTCCTGAACCTTCATTGTTTTGGAAGCATAAGTTTTGTTAGACATTTCATATAAATTTATGCCCAATTTTTGGCGATTTAAGAAAATTTGTTGAAATCTATCTGCAATTGGTAAACTTAACAAGGAATTCTCGGCTGTTGCCAAGAGATGCGCGGCCTTGTCCACATCATTAAGATATGAAATAATCAAGAAATAATATTGATTATGAAAAATATTTAAAAAACTGACATAGATCTATTTTTGGTTTCTGAGGGATTTAATGCGATTTAATTAATAATTATTAAGTTTAAAATGCAAATTTTCGAAAAATTTCGAATTTTAAGGTCTCCACTTTCGAGGTTTTTTGACCATAAATCAAGAACCAAGCAAAATGGCGCCGATCGCAAAAAAACGTCCCGAGCCACCACCCAGACGAACCATCATGCAAAAAATCAGCCAATTTCGTTGAAAAACCGAGGAGTACGGGCTCCGGAACCACAACCTCATATATATATATATATATATATATATGCGGACAGACGGACGAAAAATGGGGTAACTGTATAAGCGGGCCTTGGCCGCCCGCCGCTCCGGGCAGGGCGCCAGAGCTCCTCCGGCCTCCGGGCACGGGTGCTACGGCCCCTACGCTTCGCCTAGCATGCTTCGCATGCTAGGCTACGCTCCGGGGCCTCCGCACCCATGCCCTCCAGCCTCCGGAGCTCTGACTGCCCTGCCCTCCGCGGCAGGCGGCCTGCGGCCGCGCAAAAAATTTGGCGAAACATTCCTGCGCATAAAATAGTGTTAACAGTAGGTTCGCGTTGCGATCACCCTTTGTTCAAGCTATCTTATCAGTTTTTATATCGAAACTCTTTGAAAATTGGAAAATGATAGCACTTTTATGCTGAACTTCAGTTCCTTTCCGTTGCTCAGTACGAGCAAATTGAGGTATAAAAAATTTATGATTGGACATGAAATTTGATAACATTAAGAAAACATCACAATTTTTGTTTTTATTTTTCAACTCTTATTTCCTTAAAAATGGGCTCTTAAGTCATTATACTTTCATCCATTTGCACAGTGTTCATCCAAATTATAGAATAAAAACCATATGCAAAGTAGGGCGCTCACTCACCCCCTATTTTACCGAGAGAAATGAAGTGCCAGAGTGAAAGTGAGAGTGTGGAGTATCCTGGGAACTGATCCTCCCTCAACCCATCCTCAAGTGGTTCACAAGGCAGCAGGCTCTGACTGCTCTCAAGGACTCTCCAACCGCCTCCGTCCTCCCCTCACTCCTCCATCCCCTGTCCCAGCACCTCCCCCCTGCATGGGCGACGCCGAGCTCAACGCCCGCTTCAGCGTCAGCGTCCGCACCAGCATCGAGCTCATCACCACCATCCGCCCCCCTCCGCCCCAGCTCCGACCGCCCCGCATCCAGCATGCCTTCAAACTCTCCCACCCCCCTCGCCCACCCGCCAGACAGCCGCCAGCCATCCTCCCCGGTGTGCCCCTTTGAAATCATGCTGGGAAAAGAGTGGGTGAGTTGCTTGTTTACGCGGCGGCGTAGCCAGGGGCAACTGCTGTATTCGCGTAGGGAGGAAGGGCGCTTGAATCAGCGCCCTTGGCCACAGCGGCTACGGCACAGCCATTTCCGCCTTTTAACGCCTCCCCATGCCGCATCCTGCATTTCCACCTCTACACCCCTAGCCTAGCTTAGTTTCTCAGTAATTCCCTTTCATCTTATCGCAGGGTATCATCTCTCTCTTCAAATAATGTCGGATCTCAAGGGATAATGAGCTAGGGTTGAATGATAGTGGACTAGTGGGCCAGAGTGTACCACTAATATTCTAAGTGGATTATATTTAGCTATTACCAACTTTGAAATCGTTGCTCCGAAAGCTGGCGCTGAGGAGAGTGTGAGTGTGACCCAAATTATGGTCCCAGAGTGCGTTGCCTTGGCGAATATTGATTGGCTGCCGCAAAAACTGCCTACCGCTATTTTATGCTCCGTCGGTCTTGCATTTGTCTCCGAGGGCAACATTTCACATTGCGAATATCATTTAGCCTTCTAGATTCCGCTTAGTTTCCTTGGGTCCCATTTCTTCCATAACTCGATCAAGGTTTCCATACTAATGGTGATGTTTGGTTGTTTGGGCTGTGAGCAAAAATAGGAGCAGTGTTTGGGTCTGCTCAGTGAAGCATGGGAAGGGCGCAGCTGTTGCTTGGCAATAAATACACCTTCGCTTCATCGATTCCGCAGCACGACTGCCAAGTGCTCTGCATCAAATGCCTTTTTCAGCTCTTCCCCAATCCCGTTTGATTAAGTGGGAGCCAACTTTAGACTAACTCCAGTCTCCTCCCCTCCAGATCCAGTCAGTCTATCAACTGAACTGCCGAACAAGGTGAGGGGTTGGTGGTTGCAGACACGATGGTGGGCTGCAGCGGTGAAGAGCCTCAGCTACTGCTGGCCCAGAGCGGGATTCTGATGCCCCTGAGGACGCCAGGCTTCGACGACGGGGCCTACCCGCCAAACGCCCGCTGTTCATGGCTCATTCAGGCCGAACCGCAGCACAGAGTGCACCTCAGCATACCCGGTCTAAAACGCCAATTATGTTCCCCTGCTTCTCACAGCCATTAACGTCTCATTGAAGATTCCAAGCTGGAGGATGCCCTCTTCACGGACTGTGACGACTATGTGGAAGTGTTCGATGGTAGCTGAGGAGGGAGAGTGGAAGGAGGATGTGAATGGAAGGTGGGCTTGTAGGCAGCGATGAGAATGCGCCACTGGTGGTGAGCTGGTGCGGTTTCGAAAACCCGCTGGCACTGAGCAGTCGTGGGCGGTTTCTCTTCATCCGTTTCATCTCAGACTCCCTCAACGAAGCCAAGGGCGCCAGCCTCGCATTCACACAATTCAGTTCTCTCTACTACCAGACTTGTATGCATGGTCTCTAAATTATGAAGAGGGTGTTTCAGAAATCCCAGGATGCCCGCCGTACTGGACTTCCATGCGTGGCTTCTGCTACCGCCAGTTCATACCCTCTCCGCCACAAACACTTGCCACATTCGCTGAGGTGACTTCTTTCATGTCTTCTCGCTCTTCAATTTCATCCCTCTCACGTCTCGCACACAGGCTCAACAGCACTGCAACTATGAGGGGGCCAATCTCCTGAGTCTACAGGACAAAGAGGAATACTCCGACGTTCTCAGTAAACGATATGTCTTTTGCGGCTAAGAAAGAAAAAGAAGAAAAGCTGGGAGCAGGCGCGTTTGTGGGCAACGTGAACTTCGAACCGTGGGTGGGCTTCCACGATGCCTTTGAGGAGGGAGAGTTCATCTCCGTCATCCCCAACTCCAAGATATGGCCCAGCCCCTTTCCGGCATCCAAAGAAATCCTCGGAGTCACCTCATCGCCCGCTTCCTCAGCTTAGCAATAAGATTCGTAAGCGACGTTTGCAGGATCACCGAAACAAAGACTGCGTTTATCTGGACTATCGAAGCGGTGGGCGGCAGTTTGGAGCTGATGATTGCCGAGCCAAACGATCCTTCATCTGTCGCCGACGCACAGGTATGGTAGCCTTAACCATTGAGCCCCATCCTC